>JAYMTP010001885.1:0-21822 GCA_036897365.1 Geranium brycei
CACATCAAGCCCTTCGTCTTCTGGCGAAGAATCAAGAAACATACAGTGATAGCATAAGGGTACTTTTGGCATTTTCTCAAAAAAGATCACGCATGTGCTTGTCATCTGATCAAAAATTAACACCGTCGGGGCTAACTGACATGTTAGGCAAGTTCAGAGGGTTCACAGGCCAATTTCATATTCCGGGGCAATTAAGTGAAAAATCAGTATTGTACAGGATAGCTAAGTGGAATTTTTCCTTTTAAATAAAACATTTATATTTAAAACTAGTTAAGCCTTAATTAAATTAATTAAAATAACATTTATCGAAAATAATTTAACCTTTAACTAAACTGTGTACATATATTATATTCAAAAAACAATATATATCATAACTCATATTGTAATTTGGATTTCTAAAACCCGATTTGTTTCATCCTTGTTTTGTGTGCGACCTCATAGGTTCAACATTAAACCGGTAGTAACTAATCTCGTAATTACTAATTTAGGTTACCGTCTAACAACTCTTCTCAACGACCAGAGAACGCAAATGTCAATATCTAATAAAGATGAACCCGACTAAGGGTAGTATATCATTTCCTTCCATCGTTACAACTCCAGATCATCCTAAGGTATGGTTATGTCTGTTGAACCCTAATAGATAATTCATATACTTCACGTCAATCTCGATGGTTGTGCAATAACTTTAAGAAACTCATTTCTTAAATTATTCAGCTACCTTAGCCAATATACTTATTCAACCATAGAATGACTGACAGTATAGAGTTCAAAAAAAACGATATACATTTTTCCCTTAAGAGAATTTCCACATTGACATACAGGTAATATCACCTTTTGGAAAATCTCGCCATCTGGTCAGTTCAAAGATCATATCTCTATATGCATCATCTATACGTATGACTTAATGAATGAGATCCATCAATACTCATCCCATGAGTACCGTCATGCATATATTGATCTTTATGTATCATCGTAGTCCTCGTACGATGATCCTATGATCAAGAACAGTTTAGATCAAACTCTATAATACATGACTCTCACTATCATAATCTCTATTACGATGTCATGTATACAGCTTGATCAAGGACTATCATATTTCGATATCAACAAGTATTATTATATGATAACATCAAAAATCATTTATTAATCTTTATTAATAATACCTTATGTGCTTAACAATTATGCACAATGATTGGGTTTGGGGCATAATTCCAACAGATGTTTTAGTGTCTTGATGAGCTTGATTGAATTATATGTGAGCTCAAATGATCACTTATGGGGTTTATCATTTTTTTCAAATATATTTTTAATTAGTGCTTTAGTTTTTCTCATTTAATAGCTGACATTATAAAACTGTGCTGAAATGCAAAGAGCTGAGCTGGAATGTTCTAGTTTTTGCTAAAATTGTTTTGCCTCTTTCACTGTATGATGAATATATTTGAATGGTGATTATTTTCTTACTCTTGTATTCAGTTGCTAATGCAAGTCTTGATTTGTGGAGGTCCTCATTGTTTGTGTATTTTATTATCAGTGATTGGAAGGATACAGAGACCTCATCAAGTTCTTTGTAATATTAGTATTCTGTAACTATAGAAGTGATTGTTGATGGTAATGGATTTTAAATTTGGGTTCGGGAGCATGAAATTGTTCGTTAAACACAATTTACATTTTATTTCTTATTTCTGTAACATCGAACGATTTATGAAATTGGAAGATACTAATGTGTGTTGGTCTAATGTGTGCATCCAGTTTATGCCTCATATGTGCACATATATTGGTAAAATTTGATGCAAGGGCACAACGATGATTGCTCTGTTGATTAATTGAGCACATCACAATTGTGTGATTGCTGAGAAAATTTTGAAAAGAATGGCACCAAAAATAAAATCAACATCCTAAATAAATGAAACCAACTTTATGAATAAATGAAAACACCATTCGTAAAAATGAAGCCAACGTCATGAATAAATAAAAACATCATTCGTAAAAATGAAATCGCATTAACTTATAAAATGAAATCATGTAACCGTGACATCCACAAATTTGCACTCAATCTAATGTAAAAAGGATTCTCATCTTATGCGTAAGATATGTTGACATCACCTTCAATATGACATAACATTTGACTAACATCATATTGGGTGGAGTTGGATGCTCTTCCTCTCTATTCCAACAAACAAGTTGACATTGGATGTGGTCGGATTGTATCATATTGCATCATATCTAAACTCTAAAATCAAGCGAAAAATCGTATTAATCAAACACCCTTGTTTTTTTTAAAAATCAAATACCCTTATTCTTTATTAAAAAAAACTATCGAACCACGGACGTAAATGAAAGCTCGAGATAACTCGATTTGGGATGGGCTGTGAGTGAGGGTTGAGCTAGATATGGAATGTGATGCGAGAGAAGCCTATTTCGGTGGCGGCTATTTGTGAGAGAGAGAAAGAGACAACACATAAGAAAGAGGTTCAATTTCAAACACCATTAAGGCAACTTTCAAATTTCATGCATAGAAATTCAATTTTCTATTCACTTATATAACTAATGCTCTGTTCAACAAAATCACCACCACAACCTTTGAATCCCTCTTGCAATAAGAAAAACATGTTAATTTTTTGTTGAAAAATAAAAAATTTGAGTAATGTACTTTCGTCTACCTGACGTTTAACGTTTTTTAGTATAATCTCACGAAAAATTGATGTGACCGTGGAGAAATAGAATAAGCATCCATCTTTACCTATGATGTTCTTTGACCTCTCTGTGAGCTATTAATATTCACTGTTGAATTGGATTCTCCGGAATGTTTTCATTCACGTGCTTCTCTATTATTATTTTGACCTGCATCTCAGCTTTTCTTTACATCTCATCAACCATTCATGGGCCCTTCCCATTTTCTTAGTTCAATGGGCAGACAAGAACAAAATAGATTTTTTTTTGTATGCTCCAATTGGCTCTGGGACTCACCAATGACAAACTGAATTTGCAGTGGATCACTGTTTTCAGATTTGTTCACATGAAACTTCAATCTCACTTCACATAACTTTATTAATAGTCTCTTTCTTTTTTTCATTGAAATCTCTTCCCCTACAAGTTGCAGGGAAGAGGAATACACTAGTTATGGAAGATGACTACAAAAAAAAAGTCTCAACTACTACAAATAGTCTAGTTTTGTTTAGGGGGTTTGGTCCCTAAAGAAACAGCCACTTTTAACACAATTAGAAGAAACAATAAGAGTGTCCAAAACAATTACCCAGCTACTAAATTTAAATATCCTGTATTTTAAACTAAACAAGAATCAGGCAAGCTTCTTGGGATCGGACTTAAATTGCTCTGGATCAGTCTCGTAGAAGACAATGTCACCTGTGTCACTCACGTAGTGGTCTTCTTTGATGCTCCTCACCAGATTGTCAATCAAGTGATATGGAACTGGCCCTGATTTTTTTGGCTCTCTGTAGTACTTCCCCAACACAGGTCTTGCCGCCTTTGTCTGTACAGAGATTTGTTTTCAATTTCACACAGCCACACTATGAGATAATGCTCGAAATCATGAGATGAATGAAAAAAAGGAGCTTACAGCTTCAACCAAGTGATAATGAGGGATTTGAGGGAAGAGATGGTGAATGACATGGGTTCCAATGTCATGGTGGATGTTGTTGAAGATTCCATAATCTCTATCAACTGTTGTCAGCCCTCCCCTTAGGTAACTCCATTCCTGTCAATCCAAAATATACATCAAACTCTATTTCATTTTACTATCAGATTCTGAACTATCCTATTCCTATGTTTTTCATCTCATTTCATTAAACCTGATGAAGAACAAGACAAACGTGATAACGAGCACCGCATAAATAGGACAAGCATTGCAGAACCAATAATTTCAATTGCAAGCCAATATCTAATAAACCTTTTAGTCATTTTCAACCACACAATCACATCATGGTATGTTATTTCTCCATACCTAGTATATTGTTGGCTGTCTCAATAAAAAAGTTAAAGAGTTCGGTTGAATTTTTCTTCGGAACATCTTGCTTATTGATTAGGATATTTACCTTGATAATTGAAAACCCTCAACATCATTGTTAACAAGTAAAACAAAGAATCAAAAGGCCATATTTTCAATAGGAAATAGGGTTTTAACAAGCTTCAATCAGTGTTCTAAGAAACGCTAAGCGCTAGTCGGGTAGAGAGGGCCTTTTGGGAATTAATTGGACAAGTCGGGGATTCTTAGAATCCTGGGCTTCAATACAAGAGAATTTATAAAGCACAAAGTTTGTTAATTTGAGTGTGAAAGTAAATAATAATACCTTGCCACGGTACCAAGGAAGCTTTTTCTCATCACTGCCATGGTGGTGCAGGTAAGTAACAATGTCCAACCACATAACAAATATCTGCAGATAGAGAATTTACAAAACAAATGAATTACAGAATACTAAACAAAAAGAAAGCCACAACAAGTATGGTGATTGGTGAAAGTAAATAGGAGTATGAACAAACCAAGTAAGGACCACCATAAAGCTTGAGCACTGGGACCAACCCAAAGACACAGGACATACAGGCAAGCAGAGCCAGCATTACAGACAAGCAAATGGTTGAGGTTAAAACATCTCTCCTCTCAGTTGGAGCAAACAGGTCACTGTAGGGATTGAAATGGGAACCTTTCTTTCCTGGGCTCCTTGACCACTGAACATCATCGTTGTTGCAATTTGAGAAATCAAAACATTCAGTAACAAAACACGCCATAGCTGTAAAAATATATAACACATGAAGTGATGCAGTAGGAGGCCTCACCAAGTAAAAAGGGTATGCAAAGAAAGGGAAAGGGACAGTGAATCTGAGGAGTCTGGTGCTAATACACAAGTTCTTGTATGTCTTCTCTGGCAACTGATACATGTAATCAAGTTAAAAAATTTCAGAAAACCAATTCCACACTATCCAAAACAACAAGTTGCAGAGATTATTGTTCAAGCAAAGAAATGAAAAGAGCATGTACCGGAACCCATGACTCGTCATTCTCAACATGTCCATGATTCTGATGATGAGTTCTGTGGCTAATTCTCCTATTACAGATTCAAGTAAAAATAATTATCCACTGTTCAAAGCAACCAACCAAAACAAAGAAAATGGAAAGAAAAGAAGAAAAAAAACCCACCATCCATTATAAGGCACAAGAATGGAAGAATGCAAGATATGACCCACCACAGTGTTGAGGATGGGGATGTCGGAGAAGCTACCATGGCCGCTGCAGATGAATCAAAAGACGCATTAGAAATTGAAAAGTGACCCAACCCAGATAAAAACAAAGGAATGAGAAAGAGTACCAGTCATGACCGAGAACAAAAAGAGCCCAGAACATAGTGCCCTGAAGAGGCCAGTAGAGAGGCCAGAGAAGCCAGGAGTCGAATCTGGAAGCAGCAGCAGCCAATGCGAAGACGACGAGGACATCCCTGAAGACGTAGGTCATGGATCTGAGGGGACTCTTCACCCAGCAATGCTTCGGAATGGCCGCACGGATCTCGCCCAGCCGGAACGGCGGTGGAGCAGCCGGGTCGAAATCCAAATCCAAATTGTGGCCATTGCCGTTGGTTTCAGCCATAGCCATGGAGGAGATGGAGAAATGGAAGAGGGAGGTTATGGCGCTTAACCCTGAATTTGTGGAATCAACTCAACAACCTTATAAAGCCAAAACATTCACACACAGACCAGACCAGACCAGACCAGACCAGACGATACGATGGCTCTTTCGTTATTTATTTGCTTTTTCTCTCTTTCTCAAAACTATATTTTTTAATTAATGCTTTGGGTCACTTGGGAAATATGCCCATTCCTTCTTTCACGCCTACGTACGTCTCTCAACCCAACCAGCGTCCAACACTATTCTTCTTCCTTTTTATTTTATTTATAGTAAATAAATAAATGAGAATGCAATTAATTAATTAATTAATGTTGGGTTGTAGCTTCATCGTATTCTTAGTCATAGGTTGCTGGTGGGGCAGCATATTAAATACTTGACATGTGACAACAATATACATCTAATAGCAAAATATTTATTTTTTATTTTTAAAATTTTAATTTTTACTTCTAAGAGTAATTTCTTCATTTTTAAAAGTGCACTTATTTTACATTTAAAACCCCTGTTTAAGTCCATTTTTGGCCATAACATAACATGTTATGATACATAGGAATTATTTTGTTATTTTTCCTAAAATGGTATTTAATAAAATGAAAGTTGTCTATAATATTAAGAGTTTTGAGCATTGTAAATACTTTGTAGTTTAATTAAATCAGATGCACGTGATTTGGGAGAGGCTATGCTCCAAATTTTATACTTTCAAGGGTTTTGTTGTGTTTGTTTCTAACAACATTTGTGTCTCTCTTTTTGTTGCGATTTCACTGAAGTTTGTGTCATGTTTATTAGTTCCTCTTATTTAACCAACTATTGATTATGAAATCAATTGAACCAATAAGAATACATTAAACAAATACTTCTTTTATCTTCAAAATATCATATACATTGAATGTTTGTTAAAGATCATGTATTTGATTTTCCTCAATCATCCTATGGTATATTCTCTGATTTATACATCCAGTACTTATTGCAATTGTTAACTAAGTCAAATATTTCAAAATTATTGTGTAATTGTGTAACTTTTAAATAAAACTGCATTTCTTGGAATATTGAAATAGTTTTGGTCAGCTTTACAACAACAACAAAATTTGGTCAGTAATTTTTACTGTAAAACATTAATTAAGAATGAAGGACAAATAATTGAATACAAATTTGGGGAGCATTACTGTTTTTGGAAGCATGACGAAACGAATGGAGTATGATGAGACAAGTGTTTCCAGCTTTTTATTTTATTTAGAAACAACATGAATATAAAAGGCATTACCGAAAATATCAGCTATTTATAAAATCGAGGCATTTGAAAATTGATTGTGAGGAAGATATTCATAAAGGAATTAGGGGTATCAGAAGCCAGTCAGAAACAGAAAAAAGAAAAAAAGAGTAAAGACACGATAAAAGGGAGGCTGCACAGCACGTGACGGCTCCACTGAGTCCTGACACTTTTCTTATCATCAACATTTCTCCAAACCATCATGGGTGAGCTTAGCCGGGTACCCGTAATCGCCTAGTTTTTTTAGAACCAGTTTCGAATGTCCTATTTTTAATAGGATTAATTACAATTTACCGTGGCGAGTTTTACATTTACTATAGCTATACTTCATTTATATCAGTTAATCGCATTTTTTACATTTTAATTACTCATTTCTGTCTAAATTTTAGCGAAATTTCTTATTTAAATGTAAAAAAAATACCTTTCATTGACCATGAAAATTTCAAAACAGTGACATCCGGTTTGAGAAATATTGGACTGGTCCATCTCCTCCCCTTATTGTACATTACATCCATCGTCGGAGAAACGGAACTCCAACCTACCGCTGACAACTATGACTGGCGACGACAGGCGAGCATCCATGCTGTCAGTGGAGTTCTTGCGACTCCAACGGCCTCGTCGGAGGCCAGTTGGAACAACCAGACGGAGTTGCTGACGAACCCTCCCGGAGCCGTACCAACGAAGCTAAGGAGCGACGGCAATCAGGAGAAAAAGAGGGGATTGGCGGCGAGGTGGCTGTTCAGAAGGAAGTGTCCTACACCAACAAGAATTTCGTTCAAGTCGAACCCAAAACTCTAAATCGGGCCCAAAGCTCGATCTATGTTCTTGTCCCATATTTGTATAAACCCTAATTTGAAACAGATGCGGTCGCATCCGGATATACTTTTATGATATATTATTCACATTAAAGAGTATATGTTCCTTTTATATTGCATATTTTATCATTCTTTTGTACCGTTATGCAATCACAGATTGTTGAGTGCTTGTCTCACAGAAACAGGTCAGTTGAGGATCATTTTGGGCATAACCGTCGTTAAAACTTGCATATAGCATAACTTGAGATGTAGAGCTTCAAATCAGGCCATTAATATATCAAACTGACGGCAATTCAAAATCTGTAGGTTGTAACGGGCTCATGTAACGAGCTGTTACACAGCCCGTTAGAGATTCAAAAAACTCGCCCAAATTGACCGAGAGCAAGCCCATGTAACGGGCCATGTAACGGGTTGTTACACAAGCCCGTTACACGTCCAAAACAGCTTAAACCATAATTTTCAACATCATTTGAAGAGGACAGCACCCGGAGAGACATAGAGCAGAGCGAAATTATCTTCCCAAGGCGAGATCGGGGATTTCGAGAGGAGATTCCTTCCCAATGAAGGCAAATCGAGGTATTATGATCATCATAATCTTAAGCAACGTTCAAGGAAGAGGGAAAATCAGTTGTTCATAATCATCAACCCTAGCGGGTTTTGGATTTCTTATTTCTCTTAAACTTCTTTGTCCTGAACTTGAATTCTCTTGTTGCTAGCACCATGATTATGGGCTAATTCCCCTTAATCATGGGTGCTAGTTTAAATACTATGGATTGTTTAGATTTATGAATTGATGAATGATTTGATTGCATGATTGGTTTTGAGTTTGGATTTTAATTCTTGTTGATTGTGTTGACGAACATATGAAGCTTGTTTGAGTTGGGTTGCCGAGTTTGAGAGGGTCGGTGGGCAACAGACACGGCCTAATTCAAGGGGTTCGACTATTGAACCCCGATCTTCGAATTGTTGGTTTTTAGCTAAGTTGAATTTCCCCGAGTATGAGAGGTCAGGAGACAATTCGATTCAAGGTTCGGGTTCGCTTCGAGAGAAGGAACCGACACTTGTTGAGACATAGGATCATCCATTCTTGCATGACTAATTAATCATCTATATATGAATTGCGATAATCTACAGTGACCTAGCATCCGTGATTCGCTTTACCGAATAGTTTATTCTACGTGTTCTTTACTATTTAATTATTCAACATTATACACTCTTGATAAATCATAATTCTATTTTTATAACTGAAATAGGATTAAAGTAAACACTTATTGGTCTCTGTGGATTCAACTCGATCTTACTGGTATTACTTGTCATGGTCGCGTGCACTTGCAAGTTAATCGGGTGTCCGTAGACAACTGCGTACAGAGCCAACAAAAACGCTAAAAGCAAAAGGTCAACACCCTGAAAATACAAAAATAAAGAAATTCTCAAGTCTTGACTCTAGTTGCAAAAGACTTAGTGTGGGGTAATAGGTAAGAATAAAGAAGTAGAGAAACATGCAAGGCAAGGCTAATAAAACAACTAAAAGTATTGAAGGCATCCAAAAGAACGAGTAACTAATAATGTGAAGATGATAGTTGAAGGACCAATAATAGTTTCATACTCCAACATAATTGTATTGTCCTTGCAAACACAAAAATATTAGACTAAATGCAATAACATAATAATTAAGAGGTATTCAAACTTAATATATTTTAGTTAAGGGGGTGTATGTATAAAGAACACATGATTAATGAGTATAAGTGTCATTTTTCTATAAAATAAATACAAAGAAAATATGTGTTATTTGGATTGATTCGTGTTAGCTTTTGAATAACTATCATTAGCATAAAAATATAGTATGTCCATACGCTTTGTTAGGGTTCTCATCCGTTTGGTGAGTTATGCGGCACCGCCTGTGATTTGGAGATCTGCGAGTGTGGGCTTCGGTGAGGCTTCGTTTCAGGGGTACGGAGGAGGTTTATGGGGGTCGGGCGGTAGTTTTCAGCCGACTGTGATTGTGGGGGTCGGGTAGTAGTTTTGGGGAAGGATGGTGCTTGCGATTCAAATATAGGACGAGGTAGCAAAGGGCTGGCGGCGAGGCAAGAGGGCAGAGGAGGAGACAGGTCTAGGCAGGCTAGGAGTCGTTTCTCTCTCTGTCAGGTTTGAGAATCGAAGTTCTCAGATTCAGCAGTGGAGTTCTGTGGGAGCGAGGTCGAGGCTTGGGCTTACTGTAGGGCGGGGTTGCGAGGAGGTGCAGAGGAGGGTGGCGGGAGCAAGGGTGAAGTTGGGTGAAGGAAATGTGCCCTAGATCAATTACATTTATGTATTAAAGGTTATATCATTTATTAGGAATAAAACGACACATTTATTATCATTGTGTTGTGATAGTAAGTTAAGTATTAATTTCGTCTAAAGTCATCATGTGTGTCATCACTGATAGTATAACCCTTAGACATTACTAGAAGTTGCAAAGAAATTATGTTTAACATGTCCCTGGTCAAAAAGCTTAATAAAGCGACCAGTGTGAGGATGACTGATGATCATAGGTAAAGGGTTACCAAGTCAGTTCATAGATATCATTTGGAGAAATGATATCGGACGACCCGACTTGAGCAATGTGTCAGAGATTCAGTCATGAACATTCTCAGTTGTCGTATTATCATTGAATCCTTAAAGACTTTAGAGTCTTCGTTGATTCCTATGTGACTACTTTCATAGTTTGACGTGCTCACTTACTTTTTCCGTAACAGGATAATGAAAGGGTATGATTGGCTATGCGAGTGGTTATATGAGGGATATGAATGACAGTTAAGGGATTTGGCCCTCATTAACTGATGGGAACGATATCTGTTTAGGCCTCTTGATTAGTATGACTAAAAGGGAATGTGTGACCACACTATCGATAAAGAGTTATCATTCTCAGTCATCTCGAGATCAAGAAACAAGTTTGAATATATAAGGGTGGCGACTCTATCCCTTATGTACAAATAAGATATCTAGTGACAAAGAGATTATGATAATTACAACAAAGAGGTTAAGTCGAATCATCGATGTTCGTGATCATTGGGAAATCATAATGTCTTACTAGAGGTCACTTATGATGAATGGACCAAATGGGGATTTGGGGTCATTTGCCAATGACTCATGACCCTACAGGGTCACACACAATGAGCAAGTCCGAAGCGATATGGGTTACGAACCCATTAGGAGAATAAGTGGAAAGAAGGACACGTGACCACAAGGGGTCACGAATTTGTGACCAAAGGTCGGCCACGGAGTGCCCAAGTAGCCACGGCCCCGTAGAAAAAGTTGGCCACGGGACAGCCAAATGGCCACGGTCCATGACCAAGGAAGTTGGCCACGACCCCGTTGCGGGTATGTGGCGACGGCACTGTTTTCTTTCCAGTTTCTAATTTCGAATCTGATTCGGAAAAAGAAATTGGGAATTAAGGAGCACGAATTTTTGGGTAAATTCTAAATTGGAAATTCACAATTAAGTAGGATTTTATTATGAATAAAATCTCTAACCCAAAAGCCTATATATATATCTATGTTGCATCGGTTTACTTGAAACCCTAATGTGATATTCGCAACATTAGCAACTCCACTTACAACTCTAGATCTAATTACAAAGTTAATTAGATATGATTTGAGAAGATCAATTCTAGTAGATTTATCTTCGTCAAGCTTCTATTAAGACTTGTTTGTGTGAATACTGGTAGAAAGCGCATCCCGTAGGAGACACTTTCGATTGATTCACGAAGAAGCTGTGCACTCTCAAAGGTTGTGTAAAACCGGATCTACAATAGGTAAATTTAGATTCTATTCCTTTATCGATTAAGCTTAACATGTAGTAGATCCTTGTGAAGTAACACGGTTAAATTTTTATTATATGCTTCCGCTGCTATATATAAGATCCCGCGTTTCCTAACATTGGGTTCAGGTGGGTCCGGTGGTCAGGGGATGGTTAGGGTCGGGGATGGTCAGGGGTTGGCGATGGTAAAGTTGGGAGGGTATTACTTCGATATCATCTGCGATGTGAGATGGGTCTGGGAGGGGTTCATTGGTGGTTGGGTAGAGAAGCTCCAGCGATCAGCTTGTAGAGGGATGGAGGGCAAACAGATTCGGGAGGGGCTCATCGGAGGTAGGGAAGAAAAATTCTGGCGATTTTCTTGTTATGGCTTTGGTTGGTTGATGTCTCGGTATTGGGAGGAATCAAAAGTTCTCTGGTGTCGATGGACAGATTTATGTAAGCATATCAAACTAGGGGTTCTTGATTTTCTTAAGCTTCAATAAGTGCTTAGGGTGTCCCATTGGGCTATTTGGGGGTCCAGATGGCACGAGACTCTTGATCTTGGAAGAGGATTGGAGGGGATCGATTTGTTTCGCATGTTTATATGGGGTGTTGTACTAGTGGGTTGCTCTAAGTGTTTTTGGGGTGGTTCTTGTAACGGATTTGCAGAGAGCCTCAACCCATTCGAGGTGGAGGCTGTAAGTTTGCAAGAGACATTTTGTTGCGCTATCATTTATTTTGCTCGTCGTTTTCAGGGGGATTCTTATAACAGATTTGTGGGGAGTCTCAACCCATTGGAGGTGGAGGCCGCGAGTTTGATGATGCATTTCGTTGCACTATCACTTATTTTGCTCGTCGTTCTTGTAATTTAATGGCAAATTTAAATCAGTCAAGTATACTTTAACTAACAGTAGTTGGGATCACGGTGTGAGGTCTGTCCCACCATCTGATACTTTTTGGTTATCCAGTGTAAAACCGGTTTAATATTATGTCGCGTTTTTCCCTAAAAAAATTCATGTTAGCTTTTTCTTTAAAAAAGAAATATATAATTCGATTGATTTTCTAAAGTGTATTAAAATAGAAAAACGGTGGCTTGTAACTAAATTTAGGGTTTTGGGGTCTCGCTCGATTGGCGAGGTACGCGGCTGAGATTCCGCGTGTACGTGACCCACGAGAGCTCGGCGGTGACGACGAAGCTCGCAGTTGTCTGCGATTTTCTGGTGGTGTTCATTCGGGAGGGAGGCTGGTTTCGGGGAAGTGTGTTTTGGTTTTTTTAGGGGCGCTAGCGCAGGTGCTCGGAGGGGGAGATTCGGCTGGGAGGGTTGGGTCGGAGGAGGGTGGATGGGATCAATGGCGGACATTTGCGATGGTACAGGTGGGAGGGTATTACTTCGATATCCTCTGTGAGTGGAGATGGGTTCGGGAGGGGGACAACGGTGGTCGGGAAGAGAAAATCCAGCGATTAGCTTGTTGCGGGATCGAGGGCAGACGGATCCGGGAGGGGCTCATTGGGGGTAGGGTAGGTAAATTCTGGCGACTTGATTTATGCGACTTTGGTGGATTGATGGCTCGGTACTAGGAGGGATCAGGAGTTCTCTGGTGTCGATGGGCATATCTTTGTAAGCATATCGAACTATGGGGTCTTGGTTTTCTTAAGATTCAATATGTTCGCGTGTTGTCCCGTTGGGCCATTTGGGGGTCCAGATGACACAAGGTTCTTGAGTTGGGAAGAGTATTGGAGGGGACCGTTTTATTTCGCATGTTTATTTGGGGTGGTGTACTAGGGGCTTGCTCCAAGTGTTTTCAGGGTGGTTCTTGTAAGAGATTTTCGGAGAGTCTTAACTCATTCGAGGTGGAGGCCGTGAGTTTGCAAGAAGCTTTTCGTTGCATTATTATTTATGTTACTCGTCGTTCTTGGGGTGGATCTTGTAAGGAATTTGCGGAGAGTCTCAACTCATTTCGAGGTGGATGCTACAAGGTTGCAAGAGGCATGTCGTTGTGCTATCTTTTATTTCGCTCATTGTTCTTATAATTTCATGACTCATAAGTTAGTCAGTTATGCTTTAACTAACAGTAGCTAAGATCATGGTGAGGCGTCTGTCCCACCATCTAGTATTTTGGCTATCCAATATAATACCGGGTTAATTACTTTTTAATTAATAATATATAGCGATTCCCTAAAAAAATTCAGTTCCATGATGAAATGAAATTACTATTTTGGGTAAACAATAAAGCGAGATAAATAAACAATAATATAAAAGACAGAACCGGGTGTCTGCAGATGTAATAAAGGTTATGCAAATGGAGAGCACAAAAACTTTAAGTAAAGTGAGACAGAAAATGAAACAAGAATTGTCCACTCAAAATAGTATGCTTTGAGCAGTAGCAGCCATATAATATCCTCACCTCACGCGTGAGTGAGGCCATAAACATTTCTTACTCTCATTTTTTTGCCCTCATTTTAGGAATAGATTAGAAACACTTCACTTGTTTTGTTTTCTATTCACCGCCCAATTTTCCACTTCGTCCTATTATTCTACCTCATTAACTTATGGTTTCATGCTGCTCAAATCCATTCTACTTCAAGGATGTTTTATTTAATAATACATGTATAACTAAAATTTGTATTCAACTGTAGGAAAAATTAGTCAACTTACCAATTTATTTTATTGATAATTCTACTCGTGGCAAAAAATTTAAGGGTAAATTGCAACTCCCATGAGTATGTGTTTAGCAAAATATTTCAATTTTAATTTTACTCCATCTATGAAATTAATATTGAGTATCAGAAGAACATTTGATCATCTAACTAACTAGGTCAATTTATTTTAATAAAAATGTGATGTTTGATTGGCCTGTTTTATCGTATTGGGATTGTGGTGTGGTGGACAGTGTTACTTTTCTAGCCATCAAATAATATTTATATTCTATTACAAGCGTTGCCGCTTTTATCTGTACTTGGAATTAACCAAACAAATATTTGAGGTGTCCAAGTAATTTGTCAAACAACATGTTGTTCCTAAATCGCCGGACAATAGAAATGGGGAGGAACCAAAATGCAAGCTTCAATGTATCTTCCATTTCGATGCTTATAATATAATATAATATAATATATAATAGGACAAACTCTTCTTTTGAATCTCAAGTGAAAGCCAATGCCTTTAAACGGCCAACGACCCACTTATGTACCATCTTCTTCAACTAAATTAGACACCAATGCTTTTTTGACTAATTAATTAAACACTTGAACTTGAATCCTAAGGTCTTGAATTCGAGTCACGCTGCTGTATCTCGTTTTTATTTTCAACTTCTGTTGAGCCTCTCTCTCCCGATGAGGGTCAAGTGACAATATTGAGCCCCCCTTCTACATAAGTGTGTCTTGATTTAACATAGTTGAGCCGACATATAAAAATATTCCCAAAGGAAATGTAAAAACAAAACAAAAGCAAAACCACTCATTACTATTAGCTTAACTCCTTTCCTAGCACACCCACTCTTGGTTATTGCTTTTTTTATAAATCCTCTAGCTTGTTCAAATTAATTAATAATCTTCAAATGAATGTGAAACAACAAATTAATTAATAATCTTAAAATGAATGTGAAACAAGACCCCTTTAAGTATTAAGACTATTAAGAATTAACAAATCAGCAGGATCATGGGCTTCACACATGCACACTTGAGCTTAGAATATAAAAAGCATAAAGTTAAGTCTCGTTACAGTATCTATTTATCGCATACCTTTATTATCTTCTATATAAATGCGGGTTTTAAGAATTGTATTGTTACATCAGACCTAAGCACTTTAAAAAATTGGAAGGTATCATCTTGTTTTTTCCATACCATGGTCAAACATGAAAAAAATTTTAAAACATGAAAGGTATTTGAGTTCTCAACACTTTTGCAAAATAATAAGTATATCATTTTGATAAAAAACCAAAAAACAATGAACAAAAAAAATTGCCTCTTCTTATTCGGCAAATCCATTGTTTGATTTGTGAGACGCGCGACTATCTAGGAGAAGAAGAGAGGACTTTTTTTTTAATTAGAAGTACAACTTTTGTTATTTTTATAAATGTATATCCATTTATAAAAAATGTAACGTTTTGACAATTAGTAATAGTACACTATAAAATCTCATAAAAGTGTCATTAGGCATATTCTTGCAGTAATCACAAGCCTAATTCATATGATTAGTTTGAAAAGGTTGAGAAATAATCACATGAAAATGATCCTGAATATCTTCAAGTCATCATAAAATTTCCTTTGGGGGATTTTTGAGAAACACCCTTTAATATATATGCAGCTTCTGTATTCAATCTATAAGAATCGGTTGGGCACATGATTAATATGAAGATAAGAGATAGACGATGGAAGTGCAGAGAGAGAGAGAGAAAAATGAAAGTTTCAATGCATATTTATGCTTTTGCACAAATAGGACCACCAAGCTCATGCTACTGTTTCCCAAACCCAACCAACACCCATCTCCTCGTAATTATATGTATTGTCCTTTTGCTAATCAACCAAGTTTGCATCTTACTCCAACATTACATTTTCTTGCTAACTATTTATTGCATATCACATTATAATGTTAATAATTGTACTCTAATTATATACACAAAAAGTTGATCATAAACTAACTTTGACACGTTAAATGAAGAGTACATTAACGATATTTGGGAAAAAGAGACTGTCCCAATTCATGTGACAAAATTATAATTTGGGGAAAGCATGTATTAACAATATTAATTTTTTTCGGACAAAAAAGTGAATATGAATGGTATGAATGATAAAGGTTGATTAAAAAAATGGTATGATCGGAGATGATGATGGCACAAACAACATGAATACATAATTACAATACAAATTAAGGTCAGTGTTATTGCTCGATTCAAGATTGCAGACTCTGTGATGCTTCTTTACTGCATATTTTGAGGGTCCGAAATTGTGGTGCATATGGATTTGGATTTCTCTATAACATGGTTGGCAATTATGACAAATCCAGACCTCTGTTTAAAAACGTTTCTGTACAAACACAAAAGGCACCTGTTTCCTCAAAACAAGTTTGGGAATGTGGTATGATACATATATTATAGGATATCAACGACACGAACAATACAATTCTTATACAACAAAAACTC
This sequence comes from Geranium brycei, assembly GCA_036897365.1. Classification (NCBI taxonomy): domain Eukaryota; kingdom Viridiplantae; phylum Streptophyta; class Magnoliopsida; order Geraniales; family Geraniaceae; genus Geranium; species Geranium brycei. Next base: position 16,632 of record JAYMTP010001885.1, read on the forward strand.
TGATGCTTTTTTGATTTGATGCAAACTGGTGCTGAAAATCTGGGACTGTTCTCTTTTCCAATTACTCAATAGATCTGCCGCCTGAACAGTTGCACCACGACCACAAGGATCTAATTTAGTATCAGAATACAAGGAACTAATATAATAAATATGCATAGTTTTGGCATAATAGGTACCTTGAATTTGATGCCTAAATCCTGCTTATATCACGGCCAAATACAAAAGTAGTAGCCCAGTTGATGGCCACGTAGAATCTGTTCCTCCAGCTCACAACACGCGTTAGATAAGCAGAGCGCCAAATAAACCAACTGGTGAAACCCGCAATTGATATTCCCTTGGCGTCCTGTGCAAATTAGTTTCTAAATGAGTGCTACATTCATCTGTCAATAGAACCGTGTAGGGAATGAGGGGAATGAGAAAGTATTAACCTTGCTTTGTCTAATATCCACAAGAGCCTTGAAACTGCCAACCGTTGCCATGCTTCCAAGATGCTTGTAAACAAACTGATCTCCGTATTTGATGTCTTTTGCACTGTTTGCTCGGCCTCCGCCAGCTTCACCAATTGTGTTCAATAGTGTTGATAGATATTTTCCTTGCCGCTCGGCTACCTGTTTCAAATACTCGGGGCTGATGAGAGACTGACACACCCAACATTTAGTTGCTAGCAGAATGACACACAAGACTGTACTGAAGCATCACAGAGCTATTCATCAATCATCACTACCATGAGTAACCAAAATGTTTATTTCATACTAAAATTTCTCTTATTTGCAGTACACTGAAAAAACCCACATTTTTTGATACACAAGAAAGCCTCATATCAATTAATTTAGATGTTTGCTCAGCCCTGTTTTACTAAACATGGGTCAGTAAGCAATAAACTATGAACGTTCCAAAACTGATATGCATAATTAAACTGAATCATTAAGCTTAATGATTTTCAGTTATAATAGACTGACGTGTCATGGATATATTGAGATACAAATCATTAAGTTGCATCAACAACTATTTTTGTTATGATCTACACTTGATGCAACCCATTGAATTAAATCACAAAATTCATAATATCCAAAAGCAAGTAGAATGAAAATAGCTGAAACGGCCCTCATCTTACCTGAGCCAAAGCTGGAAGGACTGGTTTGCCAGTACTTTCAAGAAATCCACAACAGTCACCTATTGCGAACACATCTTGCACAGAGGGAACTCGTAACCATTCATCAATGCCTATCCTGTAATATAGATAAAACTGAATCAGCTAAAATAACATATTGATTTATGAAAATATTTCTTTTAGTAAGGTATAAATATGGCTAATGTGAGAATGAATCTTGAAGAAATATAACAATTAACACTCACCTTCCACCAGGAGATTTCGGAAGATCAAGCGCGTTTACAAAATCTGAGGGACCAACACCAGTGGACCATACTAGCAAGCCATATGGAACCTCTGTGCCATCATTAAGAATTAACTTTTTAGGTTGAACATCCTTGACAATCCCACGGACAAGACGAACTCCTGACTGGAAGAGGAAAATGATGAAAAGCTGAGAACACACATAACTCAAAAAGGGAATATATAGATTGCTAAACAATCTGTGTGTGAACTGGTGTATAAGTTTTCTCTGAAGGGAAGAATTTTTTTGCGTCAATATTATTCTTTCAGATTTGACAACATAAAGGCCATTCTACAAACACCTTCAGTATTAGCACTTTCAGTATTATAATGTATCTAGAATAATAATCTTAATAAGATAAAGGTCTTTAAATTTATTACAACAGATATCACGTACCTTCGTCAACTGATTTGTAGCATAGTGCCGAAGGCGATCATCAAATGAAGATAAGATCTCATTTGCCTGTAAGAACATAACAAATTAATTAAGTAAAACATTTCTTATATCTTCAACGCTCAAAGTAAATAGAGAACTGATTCAGAGAAAACTCGTGCATATACATACAGCTACAAATCTAATATAAGCTTTTTGCTGATGATAAAAATCTAATACAAGCAAGGTGAAGATAGTGCAGACCTCAATCAAAGTAACATGGATGTAATCTTTCACATGGGAGTATCTCTGATGAACGTCCTTCATAATAAAATCACTAAGTTCGCCGCTGAACTCAACTCCTGTTGGTCCACCTCCAACAACAACACAGTGTAGAAGTCTGCATTTCTCTTCCTCCGAAATCCCTGTGCCCCAACCAAACCAATTTAGAAAAGAAAATAAATACAATCATAAAAGTATGACTCGCCACACCCTGAAAATTATACGCGTCCTAGGAGTAGCATACCAGGGACGTCAGACAACATCAAATTCAGAAGCAGCTTTCTACGGATTTCTTGAGCATGAGATACTTCACGGAGAAACGTGGCGTTCTCTTTCACACCCCTTATTCCAAAAGTGGAGGCCTGTGCCCCCAAGGCAATCACCAACTTATCATATGCTATATCAAACTTCCACGGATTCAAAGTGCTTAATCCATCCGTAACAGTCTCGCACCGCACCTATAATGAACAAAACCAAACTACTTTCAATGAAGCCCTCGGAACATTCAACATCCTACACAAATACATCTAACCCCAGTAGAACATTTATCATACACATTTATCTATACCGAAGAAGTAAATATGATCACTGCATTTCACCAGAAACGAACTCAGCAGAAAATGAAATCATATACAATTATAAAGCCGTCAAGAAATTAAGATACCCAAAAGTCAAATCAAATTCAAAATATAAAACGAAGTAGAAAAAGTAGTCAAGTTTGACTCCACAATACAAAGCCGGAATTTTTAGTCACAATTTCATAAAACCGCAGCCAAATCTCAATAGTGGACCCAAATAAACTTCAATTCATAGTCGGACGCAATCAGTCATCTTCACAGTGATTCCTCAAGAATTCAGATTCAATTCAAACAAAACAAATCTGCAAGTAAAATAGAAAGGCCCAACCAAATATAGATAGATAGAAAGAAGCAGTACCACATGTTGATCGGTATCGATGCCGGTGGAGTTGGCTAGGCAGAAGTAGGAGCCAGGTTCAGTGGAAATGGCGGGTTGGATCCTTCCAATGGGCTCGGCGACGGACCTGAACTCGAGAGTGCCGACGCAGGTGGAGGCGAGGAGTGGAGTGAACACCATGTGGTTCCGAGGAGACACGCAAACGACGTCGAAGATGCTGGTGTCGATGGTCTTCATGAGGCGGCACCCAGCCCACCCTGAGCCCAGCACCACCACCCTCGCCTTCTCATGGCCCTTCGTCGGCCCCAAACCGCCGAACCGAGTCGCTGGATCGGCCTCGCTGGCGCTGCTGAAATGGGAAAGAGAGCTCAACCAGGAGCTGCTGGTGCCAATGGCGGTGATGGGTTTGTTTCTCATGGCCGAGACTTGGACCAGATTCCTGAACCAACTCATCACGTCTAAAAATCAAAATCACAATTCCGATTTCAATGTCAATTGAAATGAATCAGCTGAGCTGAGGCGCTTTATTTTATCCCCATTATTCGGGAAGAATATTCAGATAAATACTGAAATCAGCACGCCACACTTTATGTGGACGTCTTTGACTTGGCGTCGGCTAACCATAAACTCTGTATTTTTCCTTTTTTATTCTAGATGAATACAACGACTATATTATTCATTTGTTCGTCGGAAATTTTAACACGAAAACGTTTCTCTATTAATGGGTACAAGCATCTTATTTATTATCGTTGAAAAGTAAAACAAAATAAATACTAGCAGAAAATTCAATTAAGTACAGCGTTGACCTAACTATTATAAGCTGGACCGGTCCAGTTTGGGCCCATGTCTGTTGTTGGGCTTTGATACATGCGAGTAGTTGCTTCTTGATCGCTTGGCTTGGGCTCTTACAAATCAAAACACCACAATCACAATGTCTTGGCCATACGTACAGTTATTTATTGAAAATGCATATAATATAATTAATTACGACAAATACATATAAATACGTGGATAATTGTAAGTTATCCTCTGCTGGTGTGGGTGTTGATGTTCCTGGAGGAGGGAGGGTCATGTCCCCGATTAGCGGTGGGATCGTCGTAGTCATTGGTGCTCAGAATCAGAGATCTTCTTCCAACTCTAATCTTCACCGTTGATGGGTTTTGATTTGTCGTCGTCTCTATCTTATTGCCTCCTGCCACAATTATTACATGTAAAACTTCATCAAATTACGAGTGGGCTAAGAGAGACACAGCTTGCTGCTTTTACAATTTTCTTATTATTCTAAAATTAATTAACATCAATTCAAGAGGTAAGTAGAAAATACCTGAAAAGGGAAGGGCAGAGGAGAAGAGCAAGAGCAAGAGGCAGAAATAGATAGCAGCAGTAGAAGAGTAGCGTTTCATCATCTTTTAATTTTCTTGGAGTTGGAGTTGGAGGGAAGGAAGTGAGCGTATATAAATAGATCTGTAAACTGAGAGTCCGTGACCATCCAACAACACAGCACCACTCAGAGACTCTTCTCTACTTGTAATGTATGTATATTTATAGCCAAGTAAATAAAGCCGCTGACCTTTTTTGACGATCTCGCATCTCAGCCCTTCATTCTTTCCTTTTTTTTGCTTCATTTATATAGTCAACGGGTTTGCCTACTTTAACTTTACCTTTTCCATTATCTCTCTAATTCAAGATTTACAGGCTGGCTGGTTCTTGTTTCTTTCGATGCCAGTTTTGTCCAACCCACTTGCATTTGCTTACTTACAATATATTGAGATTGAGATTGAGATTGAGTTGTATCACAGCTCCGTGCCTAACTTTGTCACCCTTTTCTGTCTCATACCCTATTTCCCATCATTTTTCTTGCTTTCAATTTCAATGCGGCTTCTTTATCACTAGTGTTTTATCACCAAAAATCAGTGTTCTAAAAAATGGCCTAGGCGGCGCCTAGACGCTTTTGGGGGCTTCCCTGCGGCGTTTTCCGCTGATCGGGCGGCTCCGAACGGTGACGACGTTCTGGCCGATTAGTCAGACTGAACGGGATAGGCGGACTGGACGGGTGCTAGGCGGGATGGGCTGGACCTGGGCGGCCCAATTATAAAAAATTAAAAAAATTGAAATTATATCAATTGAAAAAAATTGACCTAACTGTTCTTCTTCTTCACTGCCTCTGCGAGTCTGCTCTTCGTCCACCATCGTCCGCCGCCGACCGCCATCATTGTCGACCGCCGCCA
>JAYMTP010001886.1:0-21821 GCA_036897365.1 Geranium brycei
ACCATAAATTGTATTAGTTCAATTGTGTTTATCTCTGGTTCAATTTGGTTTATATTTAACATGAAATTACAATTATGTCCCCAAATCTAAAATTAAATTTGAACAATTTCAAATCTGATTTGATAAATTGAATTGGACCAGTTCTATTATGATTTTTTAAACTAGGGGTATATTAGTCATTTTAGCATAGGTTGTCACAAAAAAATTGTCAGGGTACCAAAAAATAGAGAAAAGTGTAACAAAGTTTGATTATCTTTTTTTTTATTTTTAATATTCTACTATTTTTAAAAATTTTCTAACATTGATTCTAAGATTGATATTTTTATACACTAATATTAATTAATTAACTAATGATAAAATCCTAAAATAAAAAAAATTGTAATATTTTATTCAAATTAGATGAGCATACATTTATTTAGTGGTAGTAATTAGTTACATGTTTGAACATTTGTTTTTGAAACAATGTTTGAACATTTGTTAATAACATGACTGATATTATCTGATTAAATATCTATATTTTCATGCAAATATATTTAACAATAAAACTTCACTGTAAGAGTCTTAATTATTTTTCAATTTTCATGTCTTAATAGGTAAATAAAAAGTGAGAAAAAATATGATTATATTACACACAAAACATATAAATAGTATGAAACTTTGTTTTGATTATTCAAGGAATTGTAACTATTGATATAAATTTAAATCTTCCTGGAAATATCATCACAGAAAAAATGGTAAAAAACAATTTAAACAAATGTAGTTTTTATGTTTAGATTTTGTTTTATTTTCTTAAGGATAAATAGCAAAATAATAGTCAATGAAGGTTCATTACTATGGGCACGCCGAAACAAGCTACGGGCACTCCCACGACCCGTGTAGAGACCCGAACCGGTACAAGGATCGGACTCGACTTATATAACACAGAGCTCGAAATCTGAAGAACCATCTCGGAGTCTCTGACCCTTTTTTTCAAGCCATCGAACCCAAAACCTCTCTCTCGATAATTGAAGCTTCTCTGCAACCATGCCCACAGGTAAGGGACCTTTTTCTCAACAGCTATATCTGCTTCTTTATGTCAATCGAAGCATGATTGTTTCTGTGCATTCGTGTTCGTTATGGGTGTAATTTGTTTGAAGTTTGAATTTTTTTTGGGTTGATTTGGGAATTCGATAGTTGGGTTATTGCTGGTTGTTGATTTCTGATATGGGTTCTGGAGATTTGGGTGAATGGTTCCTTTAATTGTAGTGTTTTGTAGTGGAAAGGGTATTTTTATTGCTGCAGTCATGGTGGATCCAATGTTTCTGCCAAATATTTAGATGCATATCATGTGTGTTACTGTGGGATGGAGGTAGAGATTGGAGTTTGTGATGGTATATATAATTATTGCTTTTGAGCAGTATTGAGCTGAATGGCGTAGCTTAAATAGGTCTCCTTAGCTTTTGAGTTGCATTCTCAAGAAATTGATTGTCTTGAAATGGTTAAGCTGAACATCTGTGCCTATGCTCGGAACTTATTAGCAAGTGAATGGTAGCACGATGTGTTGGCAGTTTTGTAGAAGCTTAGTTCCTGTAATGTCGTGGACTAGCGTTGGTCATGTATGTTGATTGAAAAGCTCAAAATGGGATTTTGTATGCATTCGTGTTCGTTTTGGGTGTAATTTGTGTGAAGCATTTGAAATCTTGATTTTTTTTGGGTTTGATTTGGGAATTTTACAGTTGGGTTTTTGCTGGTTACTGATTTCTGATATGGGTTTTAGAGATTTGGGTGAATGGCTCATTCGATTGTAGTGTTTTGTCGTGAAAATGGTATTTTTTTTAATTATTGCAGTCATGGTGGATCCATTTTTTCTATCTAAATATTTAGAAGCATATTACATGTGTTACTGTGGGAAGGAGCTAGAGATTGCAGTCAGTAATGGTATATGTAATTAGTTGCTTACGATCATTATCGAGCTGAATGGCCAAGCTTAAATAAGTCTCCTTACCCTTTTGAGTCTCATGCTCGGAACTTATTAGATAATGAGTTGATAGAACGATGTGTTGGCAGCAGTTACTCAGAAGCCCAGTGTCTGTAATGTGTGGACTAGCATTTGAAGTTTGGTTTTTTGGGGGGTTGATTCGGGAATTTGAGTCAGGTCATTGCTGGTCATTGATTTCTGATATGGGTTTTTGAGATTTGGGTGAATGGTTCGTTTGATGATAGTGTTTTAGAGTGGAAATGGTATTTGTATTATTGCAGTCTTGGTGGATCCATTTTTTCAGCCAAATATTTGGATGCAATTGGTAATGGTATATTTGAATGTGTTTGATTTGATCTATGTGCTTTCATTGATTTTTCTATGTTACGTGTTCGGTAGTTGGCGTGATTGTTAGTTTTGACAACAGAGATGTGGTGTTTGTTGCAGTAACTGTGAAATGGCAGAAGGAAGTGTTCTCGGCTGTGGAAATAGACACTAGCCAGCCTCCCTATGTTTTCAAATGCCAGTTATATGATCTTACGGGAGTACCTCCTGAAAGGCAAAAAATTATGGTTAAGGGCGGTTTATTGAAGGTGATTAGACTGTATGCATGTTTTTTTCATGCAAATTCTATAACACGTCGTACTAATAGTTGGCAGTTAAATGCTTAACAACCTTTTTTGTGATATAGGATGATGCAGATTGGGCGAAAGTAGGGGTGAAAGAGGTGAATTATTTATTGCTGATCAAAACAAATTTGCTAATTAGTTGTTGCATTGTTTCTAGTGTATCAACCGATGAGATGCTAAGTGCTCGTTCATGTTGTTATTGTCCAGGGTCAAAAACTTATGATGATGGGAACGGCAGATGAGATTGTTAAGGCTCCAGAGAAGAGTCCTGTTTTTGTGGAAGATCTCCCAGAAGAAGAACAAGCTGTTGCTGTCGTAAGTATTCTCTAGAAATGCATAAAATTACAGATGATGTAAATTATTTACGAATTACAGTCTCTTGATTCAAGTATACTATAATTCACAAGGTATACAGAAACTAACACTCAATAACATATACAAGTTCGATTCTTAGCAAATGGTGTTTTTTTCCTACTAGGGCCATAGTGCTGGTTTATTTAATCTGGGAAATACCTGCTACATGAACTCGACAATACAATGCTTGCATTCGGTTCCTGAGTTGAAATCTGCTTTAACTCTGTAAGTTATGCCATTTTTTGAAGAACATACAGTTATACACTAGTTTACAAAAAGCATTTACTTACTAAACTCGTGCGCTTTGACTAGGTATCCACATTCTGGTAGAAGCAATGATCTGGACCAATCCTCTCACATGTTGACTGTTGCTACCCGTGATCTATTCAACGAGCTTGATAAAAATGTCAAGCCTGTGGCGCCTATGCAGTTTTGGATGGTTTGTTCTGTGCTTTCACTATCTCACTTTTATTTTATGCATAGCTTTCTTTCCCGTGCTTTATTTTTATCATAGTATTACCATATTATTTAGGTTGGGTGTTTGGAAGTTGATTGCAAGTTCTATCGATGTTAGAGAAAATATCTTCGACACAACTTACTAATGTTATAGAAATCCCCGGCTTGTCCAATTAATCCTCTGTTAATCCCCGATTAATCCGCGACTAGTGCCTAGCATTTTCAGAACATATTCATGCTGCATATTTTGTTATGCAAGGACATTGTTGATTTCTCTCTCGGATATGGAAAATGAGTACATTTCATTCCTCGATGATGTTTTCTTGTATTATGTGTTAGCACTTAAGCTTTTGCAATCCAATAAGTTCATGGAAGACATATAGTGCTCTGACATGCCTCAAAATATTTATGTATCCTATTTCTGAAATTCAGTAGACGTCTACATACATTGCTTTTCTTTCCAGTACTCGTGATTTAATGCTATTTTTTAATAGTAACACTCCAAATGAACATGGATGACGTTTTTCATTGTCTTACAGTTGCTGCGGAAGAAGTATCCTCAATTCGGGCAGCTGCACAACGGTGTCTTCATGCAGCAGGTTTTTCAATCACCTGTTATCTCATAATAGCTGCCTCGTGACTCCAGTTTCCTAGTCGATTGGTATTGATGTTTAAAATTATGACAGGACGCTGAAGAATGTTGGACACAGCTTCTCTACACCCTGTCTCAGTCTCTTAGGTCGCCAGGATCTAGGTACTTCATTTTTCATTTTAGTATTATAATGTACGATACACTTGATTTTGAGCATAGTTAAAATTGGCTCTGTAAGGCTTCAATGCTTGGATAATAATATCTATATAAACTTTTACATTCTCGTTTTTTTCCGTAGTTTTTGAAAATGAAAATATTTCATGATCTGTTTGCATATTGACTTTAGCACTTTTGGTTAGTATGAGCTGCCATCATCGTGTGTGTAATTTTAACCATCTTCTTTTATGTCCACTTGCAGTGAAAACCCTGATACAATGAAGGCAATTTTCGGTGTTGAACTTGTTAGCAGGTACAGTATAGAGATAACTATTTATTAATATAATAATATGTTATGTCTGTTTCTAAAATTTATCAATGATCTAGATTTCACACTAATGTCTTGGTAGTGATCTTTTGTGATTGATGTCATGCACCAGAAAAGTTTGATTAACCTTATTAAATTTGTTACGTGACTTACATCCTCTGAAACAATGTGAAGGGCAGAAACGACATTTTCGTCTATCTTCCTATTCCGACTTTATCTGATATGATATTTGTGTTGATGTGGAGCTAGGGTACATTGTCAAGAAAGTGGGGAAGAGAGCTCGGAGACAGAATCGGTCTATTCACTCAAATGCCACATATCGCATGAGGTGAACCATTTGCACGAAGGACTGAAGCATGTAAGTTTATTATCACATGCTGTGTGAATTTTGATTCACAAATCAGTGATGGCTTTATGGTTTTGGCATCTAAAAGCAACAAAATAAAAGGGTTACAGTATTATTAACCAGAAAGAAACAAGAAAATTGTTGTTAATGGAGAGCACGTGTCAATTTGAACCTTGTGTAAAACACGACTTGTGCAGGCTTTGAAATCAGAGCTAGAAAAGGCGTCTCCTTCACTGGGACGTAGTGCTATTTACTTGAAAGAATCACAGATCAATAACTTGCCAAGGTGACAATATGTTCGGTTATTATTCTTCATGAATGCTGTACCTTCTAAGTTGCACTTGTTCGGATATTTTCTTTATTTCTTATTTTATCCTCTTTTTTTGGAAGATACTTGACTGTTCAGTTTGTCCGCTTTTTCTGGAAGAGGGAGTCTAATCAAAAGGCCAAAATTTTACGAGTAATGATAGTAGCAAATTCATCTCTCCTTCTAATCTCGAATTAGAAGTTTAAAATCATTATTTTGTTTGTAAGTACAATTCCCAAAACTAATGGCTATGTCGTTTCAAATGTGTTTTTAACTTTTCAGAAAGTTGATTATCCGCTACAGTTGGATGTTTATGACCTTTGCTCAGACGATCTTCGCAAAAGATTGGATGCTCCTCGCAAGGTACGGATTGTGCTTTTGATGGATTCTCCTTCTCTTCCAAATGTGTAACCGAGATGTTGCCTTGTTAATCTTTCTCCTGTGGTTATCAGATGCTGAGGGATGAAGAAGGGAAAAAGTTTGGCGTAAAAACTGAAGAGAAGAGTTCCGGGTCCAAAGACGCAGATGTAAAGATGACAGATGCGGAGGTGACTAAATGATCTACTTATTTTTTTTACAAGGATAATCGAGCCGAATCAAATTTGGCTCACTATATATGTTTATTCAAAATTATGTTTTAGTTGCATTGTTCTAAAAATCCCCGATTTGTCCGATGAATTCTCGATTAGTCCCCGATTAATTCTCTGTTAATTCATGAATAATCTCTGATTAGTTCCTAGAAGACCCTCTCTACCTTACTAGGGCCTAGCGTTTTTTAGAACACTATTTAATTGTATTAAATTAAAGTATATGTTAAATCAAATATTAAACTAGCAGGCTCGTTAGCCTATTGAGCCTTGATAGTTTGGGCTCGAGCGCGAGCCGAACATTTAACGAATCAAGCTCGAGCAGCTCGTTAAATGCTCGACTTGTTTGCACATAAGCACAAAAAACCTTTATTGGATATGTTTGATGTATCTGAAGTTTATTTATAAATGCTTAGGGTTCATCAAATGGAAGCGGAGAATCATCCATTGCCCCTACAACTCAAGAAGGTAGCAATATATACTTACACACATATTTTGCAATATTATATAAGCCATGTCTTCTATATAGTCTCTGATTTCTCAAAATATTCCTCAGCCAACAAGGGAACGCACCTCACTGGAGTTTACGATTTAGTCGCCGTGCTGACACACAAGGGTAGGAGTGCCGACTCTGGACATTATGTTGCGTGGGTCAAACAGGAAAGCGGTTAGTTCTTGGCGACTGTAGTATCACTTTTGTCATCATTTTCTTATGCTATGTGTTATGATATGATGATTGCTCAATTTTGCTTCTAGGAAAATGGATAGAGTATGATGACGATAACCCTATCCCGCAGCGGGAGGAGGACATCACTAAACTGTCCGGAGGAGGTAAATTCACGAGCACTTGAAATTGCGCGGTAGTTTTTTTGTATAAGTAATTACTAATCTACCCTTATTTCTGATCTTACCCCTAAATAGAGGACCCACCAGGATTCGAACACTGGACCTCTTATTAGGCAACAGTAGCTACCCTGATGGGTACTTGAATGGTAGTTGACACTTACAATTCCTAATCTACCCTTATTAGTTATCCCTAGTCCCTACCCATCCCCAATCAGAGGACCCACCAGGTGTCACCAGTGCTGTAGAAATCGTTAGGCGCTAGTTGGTCAGACAGCCTTCGGGGCCTATTCATATTTCTATTTTTGTATTTTTAAAAAAATTTATCAAATAAATTGATATACATATACAATAAAAATATTAATTGTTATGTAAAAATAATTAAAATAAAAATTTAAGAAATAAAATATAAATATTTTAATATTTGTTACATTTTATATACTTAAATATACAAGTAAGAGTATCAATTAGTATGAATTATTGTAGTTTTAAATATTTTTCATATTTAGTTTTTTTCAAAAAAAAATTGTCTAAATCCGCCTACATCTGACTTAATCCGCCTGATCGCCTTAAATCAACCAATTATATAAAATTGGGTCGGTGTTGCAAAAATTCCCGCCTAGGCACCGACTAGGCGGCTGACTTGACCGAATTTTACAACATCGAACACTAGACATCTTACTAGGCAACACTTGTCTGAACCAACCAAGCTACCCTAATGGGTACTTGCACGGTAGTCGACACTCGATGACACCAACACAGTTCCTAATCTACCCTTACCCTTACCCCCAAGCAGAGGACTACCCACCAGAATTCGAACACCGAACCCAACCAAGCTACCATGGTGGGCACTTGCACGGTAATTGACACTCGATGGCACCAACACACGAGAACAAAAACCTGCTCATTTTATATTCGTCTCTTAACATCAAGCCACCCTACAATTGTGTCCGCATCGCCCTCTCCTTGTGCCCGAATGATGTCAACAATCGATACCGTGTCCAAAAAAACACGTGATGCTTGTTCTTTAGTCGTTCATTTCCATCATTTCCATTCGATGATGTTTTTGATTTGTTTTTATTTTCAGGCGACTGGCATATGGCATACATCTGCATGTACAAGGCGCGAGCCGTCTCCATGTGAATTTCTTAGATTTTTATTTCACATCAAAGTTTCACAACACATGGACTTTCATAGCAGATCAAGAAATTGTGAATTGGACTGTATAAGATGGTTGGAGAACACTGTTTTTCCTATTAAGTATAAATTGTGTCATTAAATTATGAAATTATATGATATTTTCTTCTGAATTATTGGTGATAAATGGTAAAGCCATTGTTGTCTATCGTTAAAATTGATTCTGATGAAGAGTAAGGTCTACTCAAAAAATTTCCAATACAATGCAGATTAAGAATTAACAACTTTTGTTTATATTATATAAATATCAAAATTACAATAGTTGATATTCACACATTTTGTTTACATTATTACGTGTTTATATCACTAGTATAACCTATCACCTAGGTCGAGTGTTTACATCAGTTTTAATTTGTATTTTAAGAGTGATTTTCACCTGATCCCTCTCTTGGATGGTAACAGATGGGTGCAAATGCATTATCAATTGTATTCAAATTGGTAACAGATGGGAGCAAATGTAGTGATCTCTTTGTGCTCATTCTCATTGAATCGAGGATTTTAGGGTTCTGTCAAATTTAGAGATGAGTGTATGTCAATTTTAATTAGGTATGGTGCAAATGCAGTGATCTTCGTGCCCATCCTCGTCAAATCAAGATTTTGGGTTTCCGTTAGATTTAGAGATTGAATGTGTATATCAATTTTAATTAGGTCCGGTGCAAATGCAATGATCTATATGCCCTTCCTCGTCGAATCAATTTTAATTAGGTCCGGTGCAAATGCAATGATCTATATGCCCTTCCTCGTCGAATCAAGGATAATATGTTTCAGTTAGATTAATCTTCATCACCTACCAGGTCTTCATTAGATTTAGAGATTTTTGTCATCCTTATTTGTTGAGGTGAGATGCCTTTAAAATTTAACAAAACCAACATAATTGCCAAAATACCCTCAACAAAAACAATTGTGATGAAGTTGAGAAACAATTGTAGAATCCCCACATGACAACTGTTAATAGAAACAAATCTTTGAATCCAAATTGAAGTTCCAACCATGAAAAAAATAATCAATGAATAAGAATGTGCCAATTTCAAGAAAACCTAATGAACAATACTAAACATAACACATCCTATACTTTCAGTAGTAGGAGAGAGCTACAAATAACAATTCTCTTCTCACTTCACAACCCAACACAGTTCACAAACCCAGAAATGCATCTTTCTTCCATAAAAAAATTATATCGAAAGCGAGCAGCCTGCCCGGGAAGAGATCGGTTGCTTCCTCGTGGCCAAAACACGGAGCTGCTCAACTGGTTGGCGTGGGAGAGGGGAACGAGCAACGGAAATAACCGGCAAAATAATACAGTCGTCTGTTTTTGGCGAAAGTTTACGCGTAGTACATGTACAGGCTGTTCGCTGCAGCGCAGGCGATGGAGTTTTCGGTCGGGTGCCACGCTAGGTGCAGCAACTTTGTGGTGAAATCGAAGGAGTTTCCGTTCACGTCGACTGTGGAGCTTTCCATTCCTATTATCGATTCCCCACAAAACATTCGAATGATTGAATGATAAAAATGGCCTCAAAATGTGAGGAAAACGACAAGAGTCCATGAGCTTACGAAAATTGCAGTGGCCGTTCCTAAATTTTAATCGGTTGGGAACAAAAGTACTTGATTTAGTCAGCGTTAGTATTATTTATTTTAGAGAAAATTGCAAAAATGTGCGTATATTTACAAAAATGACTAAATTTCCCTTGAAATTAAGAAATAAGACTTTTATACTTTGACTTAAAGAAACTAAATTACAAACTTTGATCATACAAATTTTAGTTAAAAGATAAAACAGAAAAACAAAATAAATTACATAATTTTTAGTTTCAGGGATAATTTCGTTATTTTTATAAAAAATATAACATTTTGCAAAAAATGCAAACAACATATCACTTTTTTGCCATTAAAAAAACACCACCTTTTTGCAATTTTCCTTTTATTTCAAAACTGAAGTTCTAAACTGCTACTCCAATGTGCAAAGCTCGGGAATAGAGGCATTTTGTCTTTTTTAACGACTTGAAAAAGGATAGTGAAAGCACAGACCTCGTCGAACTGCACGGGTTATACTGCTGAGGGATCGTGAAGGCCTCGAAGGAGTCTGGACTTGTCTTCTACAGCAAACATTTTTATGATTAGTTGGTTATTATCTTCTTGTTATTGGCTTATTGCGAGTGAGCTTTTGGAGAAAATTACCTCATTGGATTCTTGCTGGCTTCCAAAGTCACTGCCTCAGAGCTTCCCGGGGCACATCCAAATACACGGAATTGATTGCTGAAGTTTAAACGAATAATGTGCTATAATTCAAGCCAGAAGAAAACCCGATAAACTTAGGGATGGAAATGAGTGCACGGACCTGTAAGAGCCAGTTGACACCCGCGACCCATTTCCGCTCAGACAACACTCGAATTTGTCAAAGATGGAATCGTTTTCATATAGATCGCACAACTGGAGAGGTTCAGAAAAAGCTTTATCGGGTTCTGCGTGAAATTAGATAAGTTTTTTTTTGGTGTTTGGGTCGGAGAGAGGAATCTTACCCTAGGTCGTAGGTGTTCGTGAACCTGGAAGGTCGAGACTGGACCCGAATCCATATTGATGTCCCACAACTGATAATCATGCAAAAAGTAATGTTACTTGACAAGTCAAGGAGAATGTGAGCATTAGCAAGGATCGACGAGATTCATACACACACACACTACTAAAGTACCTAACACACGCCTTTCAACTTACAAACTAACAAAACATAGTGGTGTAATATATTACATAAATAGTATTAGAGACCCATGACGGAGAGATGTGAATCGCAAGACCGGTTTAAATAACAAATTTGGGTATCCACCTATCAACTCGAGCTTTTAGGTTGGTCGGGCTTGATCTGTCTCTCTACCGACACCCTTTTATTTTGGGCACAAACGAGGCCCATGGTCCACGTGCAAATCCGGTAATCCGGAATGCACGTGAGAGGGGGTGTTAGAGTCCTACATCAGAAAGATGTGAATCACAAGACCACTTGAAAAATAAGTCTCGGCCTCCACCTATCAGCTTGAGCTTTTGGGTGGGCCGGGATTCTAACAAATAGATTGCACAATATCATCATATCGTGTTTGAGGATGCTAAGATACATACACCAACACATCTAAAGCTAACAACTGTCATAGAGAAGTAGCGAAACTTAATAAAGAGATTTAGAATGTCAAACCTTAAGAGTCATGTAATCACGACTAAGTATATATCTTCCATCTTTTGCAAATTTAATATCGGAGATTGATGCAATTATCTCCGTGAAAAACGATCTTGAACCGGGTGCCTCCTGCTCCTCAAACCTGTATCGACAGAGCATAAGTTAGAGGTTACTAATGCAACCCTCTCTCATATTGTTTCCATTGAGCAAACACTCGTTCAACACTTACAATTTTGCATGAGAATCGCACAGAGCCGATTGCCTCAAATCTATGAGACGGATTGAGCCTTTGGAACTGCTGTATGCGAGGGTATTACAATGAGAGGGATGAAACTCCGCCGACGTTATCACCTCTGCAAGAAGAACAAGAATATCAATTCAAAGTTACACTGAAAATTTATCACCGGACAAAACTTTAGAACTTACAAATCAAAAGGCAATAGCTCAAAGATGCGAAAATTACACAAAAAAATCCAAGAAAACAGTTTGATTTTACTTCTAATGATATGAACTAATACGCCTTTGAAACATGGCCCGACTTGTGAAAAGGCCAACCTGACCTTTTTCATACTATGTATGTCATGTTAATTTGCATGATATGAGCAAAAGATTGGCCAATAGGATATTGATTGGAATGCAAGAAACCAAGATAGCAATTGTGTTCTGGCATATATCGTCAAAAATATTTATTAAAAATAATAACAAGCTTACCAGTTAGGTCCTCCATATTTGTAGGCTTCACATCAACGATATTAAAACTCTGGCTGCTAATTTCCAGGTTCCAAAGATTTATTCGCAGATCATCAGCTGATATAAAAGTTTCGCCATCACTAGCATATGAAAGAAAGAGTTTGTTAAGTTCTAGAAAGTCATGCCAAATAAAAGGCAAACTAGAAACCGTAACAGTGGGTATTAATGAAGAAATGGAACCACCTGTTATTTGATATAGAATTGATATGATAATCATGTGCATGAGCATACACCCTTCGGCATCTAGCCAGCAGGCTCGTTTCGTGGCTTGTCACCTGGATGAATTATAACACTTGTGTGTTAGTGTTAGGCTACATGGACATCAAAATCATGCAGCTCAACTGATAATGACAGCCGAAGAGTGAATGTGGAAATGAGGAAAAAACACAACAACTTAATAACAACATTGCTTAGTACATTGTAGGTCACTAGTCAGACACAATGAAGTATTGCATATATAGCCAAGTGGTAAATTGACATTTTATACTATTTACACAAGAAAAAGAGATACCAAAGATAAACACTAAGGTAAGCTAATCAAGTGTTCTAATGGGTATACTTTGAATATAATTTTATATTTATCATATTGATAGAATAAGGCAAAAAAGTAGATTCCAACGTAATAAATCACACTGCGCTAATCAAGTGTTCTAATGGGTATACTTTGAATATAACTTTATATTTATCATATTGATAGAATAAGGCAAAAAAGTAGATTCCAACGCAATAAATCACAACGTTTTAGGCTTAAATTTAAAACAAATTTGGAAATATTACTTTTTTTTGTTATCTGCAAGAAACAAAAAACCTAATGGCATTCTAGCATGCAGATTCATTTCCAATAGCATAAGTTAAGGTTCAATTAAGGCCGTACAGTTTAGAAATATTGAAGACGATACTTGATAAGAACAAGATGCCAAGAGATTGGGTTGAACACAACTACCACAGGTAAGCGTAGTGACGGAATGCCCCTGGGTAATGATCTGTCCGGCGATCCTCCATTTGCAACAGAGGTTTTAGAGTTATTCGAATTACTGGAACTGGCAATATTGCCATTTCCAATAGATTTTGAGGAGTCCACATTCATGTCTGAGATTTTTTTTACCTTCTTTTCCTGGACCTGTTAAATTGGTGTGAAACAAAATTATCCTCAAATGAGTGTGTCGTCGCATATTCACCAAAGTTTGAGATCATTCGAGATAAATAAAAAATTCACCAAAATCAGATAAGATTAGATGATGAAAATAACAGATTCAATCATCACAAGAGATAAGGTTATCTTTCAAAAATTCAAAATGCTAGAATCTAGGGCTATGCTATGAGACAACAATCATTTCTTGTACCTTCCAAAACTTGATAGTTTTATCATTTGTAGACAGGAGAAACAGGGCACCATTGGCCATCTGGCACCATCGAATTTTGTTGATTTTCTCCTCTATTTCCAAACTCTTCAGATAGTCAAACTGACAAAGAAAATCAAATAAATATAGTATCAAAAAATATATAAATAAAAATACAACTAGTAAGACAATCCATGCATACACAGTGAAATGATATGAAATTGGCGTTGCAGATTATTTGTGGAAACGATACCTCAGGTTCGTGGCTCTGAAATTCAGTCTTATAGCGAAACTCGGGATGCTTACTAATTGAGCTATCCATTTTTTCCATGTCCCTTCTGGATCCCACATGCTAAATAATAATATTACAGTACACAATGTCAAGTGCATGGGTAAACACGAAATATTAATTCCGCATGTCCATATGGGATTTGTGAACAAAATTTGCAGGGGTATAAGAACTCACGTCCTTAGTATCTGTCCTTTCAAATAGAACTACCCTTCCCCCACGGTCACCAGTAGCGAGATGGTTGCCAGTTTTATCAAATTCAATTGCTGAAATAATATCAACTGTAGAAAGAAAAACATACAAGACAATTAAGAAATCTGAAAATAGCTTCTCAATATTTTCTCGTGGCTCCTTTAGTTAAAGGAATTGTGTCATTCAAATAGCGGAATCTTGAGCCTAATATTCAATGTTTCTAGAAACAGCTTTATTACTACATATTCAATATCGAATCAACTAACTTTAAAATTTGTTGAGTTATCCTGTGTAAAAAGGATAAAAGGCCAACAGATTTTATGCCACAAAAATCAGAGAATCATGCAGCTAATAAAAGACATTGCATTGGACTTCATGGCCGCAAATATATTTTGTTAAAGAAATAGCTGCAATTGCTCCTAATAATTAACCCTTTCGTCCGACAAATTTTTAAGTTCTTCCAAACTACAATTACAGGCTACATGCAGGATTCTTCTAAACTACAGTTACGTCTCTTATACTTCGGTTTGAAAAACATTATCATATGATAAATAAACTATAAAGCTTAGCTATCCAACCTGCTCATAAGTTACATGAAAGCTTAGAGTGCCTAAGTCAATATGTGTAACACTAACCTTAGCTATCAAACATTATCATCTGAATTAATGCATCGTTTCACCACAACCTCAACGACACAGATCAATTATAGCTTATATCCGTAACCAACAAGATTCAAACTGCTGTGAGCAAGTCAGTAAGCTTTTGCAACTGGAAAACACGAACTCAGACACCAAAATATCGAACCAAATCAAAACTGACTCTACCAAGCTCGGGTTCAGCAGAATTTATCATCTCTATCGAATCTAATCAAACATATAGCTCAACACAATCTTAAACATCACACCATTACAGCTCTATATCAATTCTGAACCCAAAATCACATTTTTTTTGCCCAAACCCAAATCACACCCTTCAATCCGAAATCAATCAAAAACACGAAACCCACAATCCAAAATCAATCAAAAACACGAAACCAAACCCTAATATCGGATCCAAAGAGCCATCTAAAATTGGGTTCATTGTACAAGTCACCCTACACAACTAGACAATCATTTTTTTTATCTTTCAACTGAAGACTGAAACCGAAGTAATGCATCATTTCACCACAATCTCAACAATACAGATCAGTTATAGCTTATATCCATAACCAATAAGATTCGAACTGCAGTGAGCAAGTCAGTAAGCTTGCAACTGGAAAACACGCACTCATACGCCAAAATGTGGAACTAAATCGAAACTAACTCTACCAAGTCCGGGTTCAGCAGAACTTATCATCTCTATCGAATCTAATCGAACATATAGCTCAAGACAATCTAAGCCATCACGCCATTACAGCTCTATATCAATTCAGAACCCAAAATCACATTTTTTCCCCAAACCCAAATCACACCCCTCAACAAAACAACAGTCTCTCAACGACCCACAAGCCAAAACAACAATCACACAACAACCCACAATCCGGAATCAACCAATAACACTAAATCAAACCCTAATCTCGGATCCGAAGAGCCATGTTTATGAGGGTATCACAAATTCACCTTCCTGTACTTCTTC
The DNA here is from genome assembly GCA_036897365.1 of Geranium brycei. Classification (NCBI taxonomy): domain Eukaryota; kingdom Viridiplantae; phylum Streptophyta; class Magnoliopsida; order Geraniales; family Geraniaceae; genus Geranium; species Geranium brycei. The sequence continues at coordinate 15,098 of JAYMTP010001886.1, forward strand.
ACCGGCGGTGCGTTCGCCGAACACCTGAGAGAATTTCCAATCCAGCGGCTGCGTCGGGTCGGCCGGAGCTGCGACGACCTCATCGCCACCGTTCATTTCTCCGAAGAAACGCCCAAAACGCAACTCCGATGATTCGAGCAATCAAAAATCGCTTCCTTCCGAATATAATTCGCAAGATCACAGCTTCACAAACCCATCTGGTGAAAAACAATTTCACCAAAAATGTATAGATTTCTTATTCATCAATCTGAATCAAAAAGGTCCAAACTTTTCTCTCTCTAGAAGGAAAATAAAAAAAATTCTCTGCATATTTTTCTCTGTCCAGAAAGGCAAAAAATAGGATTTTTTTAAATTTTATATTGAAGTTTAACTTAATAAAATAATATGAGACCATAATTTGATTGTATCGGATTTTTTTTTTGGAAAATCTTTACTCGGGTATGTGACGTATGTCGGACTTTTAATAATATATAAGTAAAATAATGGGACGAGTTCGAAACACATTACATAATTTTGTTTCGTTTCAATTAGATCAAAATCATGACAAATTTGAACTTTGTAATATTGTTTCACTTAGGTTTGATCAAATTGAGATATTGAGCTCGAGCTGGTTAAATTCGAACTATTTTGTTATACTATTTACAAAAATAAAAATTGAGTTTATATGCTCCGTGGCACAAGATTGGAAAAGTATCACAAATGTGTTTAGATTGAAAATGTACTTTTAGAAGTTTTGGATATGAAAACAGACATTTTTTAGGGTTTCAAGTATTTGTGTTTTGCGAGTTGTAATGTTGATGATAAAATGACTCTATGAGAGTTGAAACTTGAAATCATAGCACATAAGCCTAGAGCTATCAATATTGTGGTATTCGGTACACACGCGAGTTTAAAGTTTTACATTAAAAGATTATAAAGTTAATAAAGGGTTTATTTTCACATTAACTGTACACCTGAAATACTAGTGTTTTTGGTTGAAATGTAAGCTAAATTGTGTATATGGACTTCATTCGGTGTTCTTATTTAGTAAGACTTGATTCTTCCCAATAGTGGCATAAGAGTCTAGGTTTGCACATATTTTATTGAGCTGACATGTCAGTGGATCGAATCAGGTGGGTCAGTAGAATATAAGATCATGATTGATCGATTTCACAAGGCGATTTAGGCTTAAGAGCATGAGCAATTCGATGTGAAGGAGATCAATGTAGAGGTAGAGATTGTTAAGATTCCACGTGTGAGTTCAAGTCCTACATCTAAAGATTACAAACTATATGAGAGTTTATATACACATTACACATTAATAGTATTTTTTTAATTGAGACTTTATAGTTTTTGCATATAAATTTGGCTAAAATTTCGTCTGATTCATCTTATAAATCGAGTTTAAATTTAAGATAAAAAAATTAGACGGTTCCAACTGAGTAAAAATGGAGAACAGAATTGAAGAGCTAGAGAAAGAACTGAATCATTTCTCACACATGGTGATTTTAAGACCTTCAACTCGGACTCGCAAGCTAACAAATCAATCTTTGTCACACCCTGCCCCGTAATCTAAGCTTAGGCGCCACAATTTCAACTCTCGCGAGACCCGAGACACAAATACTCCAAACCCTATAATCATAAGATACTAATTTATGGGAATTAAACTTGAATCATCATGTGAGAGACAGTTCTAGCTTCAGTTCTTTGGTTCGGTTCTTCAATCCTACTCATTAGAACTGATATTGATTCTTGATCTTGAATTTATGCTTGGTTTGTACACTGAATTAGATGAAATTGAGTCTGATTTGCAGACAAAAAATTAAATTCGCAATTGTAAAAAATATTAACGACATATAAAGTTTGCAAACTAAAAGATAAACAATATATAACATACTACGCGAGCCAATTACCTGTTGTTTTTATACTGTTGAAACTAGAACCAAACTGAACCAAATTAATATGTTCTTTTTTTAAAATCATAACTTAAAATCTTTCCATTACCATGGTTCTCGGTTTTTTGGTTAAGATTTGGCTCGGATCTCGGTTCGGGGCCGATTCCACCGGTGACTTGCGGTTTTTATACGGTTGGAATCAGAACCGAACCGAATTAATTGGTTTTCTAAAAATAAAAACTAAACCGACCTATCAACCACGATTCTCAGTTTTTTCGGTTACAATTCGGCTACAATCTCGATTAGGAACCAGTTACCTGCGGTTTTCATATTATTGGAATTGAATGGAACCAAATTAATCAGTTCTATCAAAATCAAAACCAAAACCGACCAATTATCTACAATTCTGAATTTTTTTGTTACGATTCAGCTCGGATCTCGGTTCGGGGCCAGTTCTTAAACCAGCTACATGCGGTTATTATACTATTAGAACTAGAACTGAACCAAGTTAATAGATTTTCTAAAATTCATAACCAAAACCGACCTATTACCCACGGTTCTCGATTTGTCGGTTACAATTCGGCTCGGATCTTTGTTCGGTACCGGTTCAGGGTGAAAAATGCCCACCCACACGCCACCCAAACTAAAACGACATCGTATAGAGAACCATCGAAGCTCGCACTCTTTCTTTCCATGCCCTCTCTGAAACAAAGAACCAGAGAGCTCCAAAGACCAAACCTCGCCTGAAGCTTCTCGTCAGCGATTCATCGATCGGAGGTTTCGAGCTTGAGACTCCGTACCTCAATCCGAAGGTACATGTCGGTTCTCGTTCTCTGTGATTTTCTGCAATTTATTTGATGCAAGTTTTGTTTGTTGGGGTGCTTTGAGGTATATGTGTGAACTGGAATTTTCTGTTTGGTAGGTAAGAAACTTTGAGAATGAGATGGAAATTGAATCTAGGAATTATGAACATTTTAGCTGAATTAAAGTAGTGGGTGAAATTGGTATTTGCATTTCATGGTCTGTTTTGCTGCAATTGTATTATCTATGGTTTAAATTATGTGTTTAGGCGTTTTACATTTGCTTGATGTCTTTGGTAATGAAGGTGATTGTGTTTATAGGTATTTGGTGATGAAGGTGATTGAATTTTGTTATATACTTAAGTTATTGATATTAAGTAGAGTTTTTTTCCTGCTGCAATTGTTTGATTAAGGGTCTGAAGATAGTGAAGACAACTTATAGACTTGTTTACCTTGGAAAATTTAGTCATAGACGTATTTCTGAAGAATTTCGTATCGAATTTATTACATATACTTTAGTTATCGATATTAAGTAGATTTTTTTTTCCAGCTGAAATTGTTTGGTTAAGGGTCTGATTATCGTGGAGACAGCGTAGAGACTTGTTTACCTTGGAAAATTTAGTTGTAGACGTATTTCCGAAGAATTTGTATTGATTTTATCATATATACTTTAGTTATCGATGTTAAGTAGATTTTTTTTCCAGCTGAAATTGTTTGATTAAGGGTCTGAAGATCCCGAAGACAACTTTTAGACTTGAAAATTTTAGTCATAGACGTATTTCTGAAGAATTGTGTTTTTCTTTTGTTTCAGGGTAGCTGAAATGGCGGGGAGAAACCGTGGTCCTCGTGATGGCTTCAACGACAGGCGTGGATACCCTCCTGAAGGACCCTTCATTCGAGGTCCTCCAATGCGCCCGCCGCCTCACCCTGCTTTGTTGGAGGAGGAAATTGAAATCCAGCACGCCGAAATGCGTAGAGTTTTGGCTGATAACAGGAGGCTGGCTGAAGATCGAATGGCCATGCAGCAGGAACTCGGTGCTGCGAAGGAAGAAATTCATCGCATGAATCTTGTCATCAGGGACATGCGTGCGGAACACGAGATGCGTTCTAGGGATCTCATCGAGAAAGGGTTGAAGCTGGAGGCTGATCTACGAGCAACAGAACCCATGAAGAAAGAGGCCTTGCAACTTCGTTCGGAAGTTCAGAAGTCGAATAAAGCCAGGCAGGATCTCTCCGGGCAGATTCAGAACCTGAAACAGGAGCTTGCCAGGTGTCAAGACGAAAATAAACAAATTGCCGTCTTAAGGGGAGAGGTTGACAGCTTACACCAGGAGCTTATGCACTCTAGGTTTGACTTCAGTGTCCTTTCAAGGTTTCACCCACGTGTGCTTGGTTACGGATGATCATCCTTTTAATCATTAAAACATATGTTTTGTAGAGCCGCGTTTGATTATGAGAAGAAGGTAAACTTAGAGATGATGGATCAGCGACAGGCAATGGAAAAGAATTTAGTTTCTATGGCTCGTGAAGTTGAGAAGCTGCGAACAGAAATTTCTGTTGCTAATGCTGGACCATGGAGTGCCGGTATGGCCTATCTTCCTCGTTTTTTCCTTCAAAAAAGTTTAAAAGGAACATTTTTTTTCCATGTGATTTGTTTCTCCCTCTATTGAAGGATTTCTCCTTTTATTCATGCACATTGCTTTTCTGATATATCATTACGGCTGAATCCAATATTTTTATCCTTCTAATTCCGTTGTTCACCTTAATGCTTGTTTGGTCATGTTAAAGTTAAGGAGACTTATTCGTTCGTACTTTGGTTAGTCATAATAAAAAGTATTCATTTTGTTCATTCTTCCCATGGTTGTTGTGAGTATCACTGATTTTCTTTCACAATAATAAAATTCTCATTTTCATCGAATCCTTTTCATGTAATTAGTTGCTAACTCATCTGTTTCTGCTGCTCATTTCTGAACCATCTTAATAAACCTCTTAATGAGTTAGTGCTTTTGTCAGAATCTGCATCTTTGTCGCCACAAACTATAGGGTAAAAAATTATTTATATTTCACCTATAGTCTCCTAATCTTTATAATTGGTGGCTCAAGGTGTTTCGCATGGAACAAAATTCAACAGCTCTGAGAGTGGTTTTCCCGGTCCTTATGGAGATGGATATGCTCCATATCATCTGGTATGTGTCCTTGCTAATTTGAGCTTTTGCTCTGTCTGATTGTTCTTAAGCCCAAGATTGATTTTTTTTTATAATTATCTCATACTCTTTATGTTGTTTCTCAGGGTTCTGTGGACAAAGGCCCTCATTGTGGTCCTGTTCATGCTCGGGGAGGACATGATAAACCCCACCCTTATCGCCGCTGAGATTCAGGGCTTACTATTTTACTTGAAGAAATTGGACCTGCTCCTTTCTAGCCGAGCGCCACCTGATATGTAAACGGGCGAGAAATGGCAAATTTATCTTTGTGCGCTTCACATCAGTAAACTATCTGAGCACATTGTTAGTCATCTTTAACTTCTCTATATAGGATTTCTTTGCTGCTTTTCTTTAGCTGGTGAAAACAATGATTTGCTATTATAAATTTATGATATGTCAATTTGGAATATTATGGCTCTACCACTTGTTTCTTAGTTAGCAATGCTCATTGATTCTACTTGTTTTGCCTTACTTTATAAGTAGATGCTAGAAAATCTAGATTATGGTGATCTTTTCACTCTAGAGATGAAGTTTAGATTGGTTAGCAGTTGAATCTTGTCTATTTTGACTGAGTTAACAAACTTTATGATTCCTAAGTACGATTACATTTAATTCCTTTGTTAGGAGATAGGGAAGTTGTTTTTTCCATTGAGATTCAAAAATGTAGAGGAAAGCTTTTTGCTGGAGAATCGGATGATTGCAACACCCTTATGGCCTCTTTTCAAGCGATAACATTTGTTCTCTTTATGATACGAAAAAGGACCTTGGAGTGGTTCCCGTCAAAAGTCTTCCATGTGAAGGATGGGTGATGCAAGATAGCCGATTTGTTGAGAACGAAATTATGTGCGTTGGGCATTCTATAGAATAGCGCATAATTCATATGCTCATAAGATCGAAGGGATTGATAAGAGCTGTCCTGTGTGAAAGATAAGTAGTGGCCTGATATGTTTTGCACTAGCCTGTAATAGGTTTAATAGCGACATTGGCCTCGCACTGTCAAATACAAAGCAACGTCAAGGCCTGGAAGCTGAGCAAGTGGGGTAGATTCTCTTAGACGAGTGTTATAGGTAAATGATCATTATTAGGATGAGATAGAGCTTTGGCTTATCTGAAAGTTGAGTTCAAGCTGTCAAATTGAGGAGTAGTCCTGTACTCTAGGCGCCAAATTTTAAGTAATTTTTCTAGTTGAAAAAATGGTTGGTTGAAGTTGGTTGTGGTACTTGCAATAAAGGATTCGGTACTAATTCATTTCGGGGATGGCTTTCATTTGGATCGTGTCGGGATTTGCACCCTTTCAGCATGTTATGCAGCTGTTGTTTGTGGAAATATTTGTAGTTCTGTTCGAGTTATAGTCCTGCAATACTATATAGTGGTGGCAAGACCCGACCACCTCGGTCAGTTGCAAGTTGCCGCTTTCGGAATGGCTGGAATGTACAAAGGGTGAATGCAGGCCATGTCCAAACTACCGATCTAAGGTAAATCGGCAAGTATTCCGTTCTGCCATTTGATTTTCTAAAATCTAACCTTCTCCCATTCTTGTTTTCTGTTTTGTGCGAGTTTCGGGGTTCACCTGTGATTGTCATTATTGTTCCCTTTAGAATTAAGAGAAAATAGGTGCATTCAGAGCGTTAGAAGTTTGTAGCGTAGTTCTTAAGTTGAGAAATCTTATAATAGGTCATGTTAGTTACTTACTTACAGACTTTATTAGAGTCTTGTATATTTGCAAAACGAGTTTATCTTTTAGGGGTCGTGTTCCTGTATCAAAATAGTAGCTAGGATTAGGAAGACTTTTTGTGCTTTCAGAAGGACGATGGCTAGAGAATATAGTGATAGTTGTATATTAGTT
>JAYMTP010001887.1:0-21815 GCA_036897365.1 Geranium brycei
TCCGTTCCTGTCATCCCCTTAGATCTGCCTCCTTCACTGCCAGCTGCCGTCGCAGCTACCACCGCAAGACCTGGAACCGTCGCCGTACTAGAAGCCCTCACAGGCGGAGCCGTGCCGCCGTGAGATATCGTTGATTTTCAACGAACAACTCAAATCGCCACAGGCGAAGGGTACAGACCACAAAGAGGAAAGACACGTCCCTATTTCGTTTCTAACCCGTTAATATTTAATAAATTATAAATATATATTTAACATAAACATTTTAGATTAATTTTAATGAATATTTAAGCAAATTGAGTCGAGTTGAACTATTTTTGTTTGGAGCCGAATTCAAGCTTGGTTCTGTCATTCTTTTATGAGCCTAATCCTAACATGTTAAGTGAATTTGTTCCTTTTGATTATATTAGGTATAAGTCAATGTTATATCTTGCTTTATTTGCAAACACTACATTTTTTTTGTTATTCCTCAATGGAAAATGAAAACTTACTCTTAAAATTAAAATAACGTATCAAATCAAAAACATATTTAAATTCATTTGAAAATATATTCACTCTTTTATGCATATGATTATGATACGAGATTGGATTTGATATTTTCGACCTTAATCGAGATTCTTAATTTGTCTCCAAATTTATTCTGACCCCTAAATTTTATTTAATCCAACATGGCTCTAGCGGATCGAAAGTGTTAGATATAGTCAAGTTGAATGATTTGTATCATTCCTAGAAGTCATCATCTCAAATTCTCAATCATTAATGGGAGGAAAGAGAAGAAGAGCCAAAGGGCCCAATAGAGTGGACTTAGATTTGGTTTTAACATTTGGGCCATAGATAAGTATAGTTTGGGCTAAAATATGGTAGAAGGGCTTGACCATTGTCAATATAACAAAAGTTCTAGGTTGGGAAACAACTAAGCTAGGGTTTCTAGAAGCTTGGACTAGGGATGACACGGAGGCGAGTTTGGTGATTCTCCCTCCACCCCGAATTTAGATCCTTTATTCCGTCATCACCTTGTTCCCCCTTTTTCCAATCCAACGGGGAAGGGGAATCCCCAAAATCCTAAATTAGCATCGATTTTGTTGAATTTACTACACATCAAATTAAAACTATAATTTTTCATGGAGACTCGTCACCGATTTATGCAAGATACGACACCATGAAAACTAGAGAGACACCACTACATCAGTGGCGGTACTTGTCTCAAATCAGTTCACAAAGATATAAGATTGATTGAGGAATGAAGAAGATTTATCGATAAGAATATAAAATTTAATCGTAGGAAAGAGTGGATCTTCAAGATGAACCGACTTAAACGTTGACGATGATTTCTTGTTTAATACTAAACGGCCCAAAAAGATAGGTATAATGACTTTAGGCTTGTGTAAGGATTTGAGCTGGATTGTGTGCTAAAAATGATTTTGGGAATGAGTTTTGAGTCTAAATTAAAGTAGTTGAGCTATTATTTTTGAGTTTCAAACATTTGAGTTAAACTTAGCATTTAAATTAATTAATTTTCGATTTATTCTTATGTCACCAAGCTATATGTATCTAGTGACACTGCAAAACCAGGTAAATACTATAATACTAAAAGAAGCACTTAGGAGGAGTGGCCCAAGGAAAAAACAAGCATATCTTGTTTCTCAATAGCTTTGTCCCTTTCAAGATCCTAACTTTCATAAAAATTACCTCCACCCCACCCCTGCTTTTTTGGGCACCTAGGGCTTGGGGCATGGGAAGGCATAACTTTGCTTACCAATCAATCTATGGGTCCTCAAAGGAGACTTTTTTTTGGTTTGTCAACAAGACTTCAAGGTGTTTTCTATCTCTTTTCTCATTAGATGACAAGTAAGAAGCTTTAGGATCATTAAAGAGCCAAGCAGTTCATCTGATTTCTTCTTTGACATTGGGTTTTTGACTTTCTCTTCAGAAACCCTATTTGGAATGATAAATGTTGAAACTTTATACCTTAAAATTCTGTCAATTGGTTCCATGTTGGGTGGGTAATTGGCCAACATTTCCTTATTGATGATTGTGGGTTCACTTTGCATCCTTACCCAACAACATTTCCAGTATTCCCATGCTGGATTTTGGAGGGAACATTTTTTCCATGATTATTTTACTGTGTTTTGTTTGATTTGGGGGTAAATTGGGATTTGGGAATTGGGAATTGAGAGTAGGTCTAGCTCTGGTCTGTGGAACCTCACCACCACCACCACCATTTAGTGTGTCTCTATTAGACTTGACTACAATATAGTTTTAAGGACAAGATAGTAGTAGTTCCAAGCCAGTGGGGCATTAAAAAAATGGGGAATATGGGTCTGTATGTAGTTGAAAGCAATGAATATGATTTTGAAAAGAGGGGCAGGATTGGGGAGTGGGAGGTGCAATGGAGATATTAAAAAAATATTGTGGGTCTGCAAAGGGACATGTTTTCCTTTGGTTTTTGGTGGGTGGGGTTGCAGAGAACTGATAAAAAAGGCGTCTTCTGCAATGGCGTTATGTGCATGCCCATATGGGCATACGAAAGGTTAAAGAAAGCAAACAGGAAAGAAAAAGAAAGTAGTTATGCAGGACGTGCATCAGAAAGATCGCAGTGAATCCTATGAATGAAAGCCCCGGCCCCATGCACGCTGGAGTTATCTGAGAATCTTTGCAGTGGAAAATGAGAATCTTTTGTGGGTCTAATGACAATAATTGTTGGCTTGTTTTGCTTCTTAAGCAGCTGTTGTGTGTAGAGACTAGAGAGAGCCCAAAACTAGCAAACCTGTGGTATATGAGCAGTGACTTGGAGAGTTGAGAGTTGAGAGTTGAGAGCATCATGTCATCGCCTTTTTTCATAGTTAAATTTATCGCAACAACACCTTTTTCTCTGACTTCTCTCTGACGACCCACCATTGTCCCCCCCACTCCGCTCTCCTTCCTCTTACCTTTGCTTTCCCATAATTAAACATCTCTTTTCCTCTGTCAATTCCCTTCTCTTTTATCTCACCTTACCCTCTATTTTTGTAGCAAAAACTATGAAACCTGCCACCCCTTTTTTGGTCCTCTGATGATCACCCATGTCAAACAAAAGTAAACCTTGGAGAAGATACCAGCAACCTTAAAGCAGCGTGCGTGTATGGAAATATCAACCTAGCTGTCCAATTCTACTTGATTTCAATCATGGTATGATGCTCTAGCTCTCTTTCCTCTTCTTCTTGATTTGTATCTTCTTGCTTCCATGGTCACTAAATGATTTTAAGTGGTTATTGACGTTTCTGTCCAATAGTATTCTTAATTCAGCTCTCTATATTTCCCGGCCTTGGATTTGGTTATGACTTATATGAGTTCGGTATTGGTTGCTCATGTGGATCGTGAGTTTGACTTGTTATAGATGCTTACGGTTTTCAGTAAGGGTATTTCTCTTTCTTTCGGGGAATCTGATTAGATCTTTACTAGTTATAGAACTTTGCCGGTTATGTATTAGGGCAAGCACATGTTTCCATATATATTTGAGTTCTTTTGCATGCCACTCATGGTTTCTGTCTTTAAATTCATGGTTTTTTACAAGTCCTCTATTTGCTTAACTTGAACTTGAAACAATTATTGGTTGATCTATCCACATAGTATCTCAACCTTAATGTTCTTTGTTTATCTTGAACTTTCCTCTGAATGGTCTCTTCATATTCAAATAAGGTTTTGGAAGACAGCATAGTAACATCAGTAACAAACTTAATTTAAGGATTTGAGTCTTTGATTTGGGATATATGCTTTATGATACTGTCGGTTTCTTCAACCTCATATCTTCTGTTTTGCATGTGCCCGACTGCTCATGGATGAACCATTCCCAAGGGATTTCATTAGATCTATTCAGTATTAATTATTTTTGTATCCATATCCGACCTGATTCTCTATGCATCTCCTGTTTCTGCTTGAAGACTATGCCATGTTTCACTTTTATAATTATGTTTCAAACTGCCTCCATTTTCAGAACGTAATATTCACTGGTTTAGCAATTTATTGCTGACACCCTAAAACATCGATCACGACATAGAAAGTGCCTAATGTATTTAGCCCCATGATTAAGAGAACTGAGGATTTTTCATGAGAAATGCTTCTTGTAGACAATATGCGTGCAAATCTTTTATATTTCACTTAAAGCGGCTCAAGCCTTAAACGTGCCTTTAGGCGAGAGTTAAGACCTTGATCAAGATCTTGGAGTTTGTATATAAACATCTTCACTATTCTAACTTCACAGTCTCTCATTTATTCTCTGTCTTGTAAAAGTGAACGGAAAGAAAAGATTGAGGGGAATGTAATGGAAAATGACGGGAATTTCTTCTTTACACAATCAGTACATTTCCCTTTCATTAATTTCTATAATATTGTTTTTGTTCTTAGCATTTTTTTTCCATGAAAAGTAACTTGGGCTTCTTTTATATTTGAAGTTGCACTGAGTTTCAAATTCCAAGCTGCAACCATCATGATCTCTTAATTCATGTTTCTGTATGTCTGTGTGCAGCAGAAGATCATGTGGTCTACCAGATCGTGTTTTGGATTAGACTCAATCTAGTTATCAAAATCTTGATTGCAAAATTAGATCTTGAGCTTTCTTCTCAATCATGACACCGATTATTGATCTTGAAGTAGAGGCCTTCTCGGAGAACGACTCTGACATGAGCAGCCAAGTTGCATCAACCATCTCCATCCAAGAAGCTTCATTACTGTCTCTCGACTTGACTCTGCACTTCACCAACGACGATCTGGGGAGGAGGGAACCATTGGTGCTCTCACTGTCAAGCACGAGCAAGAACAGCGACGACCCTGCATCCCAAGCCACGGCTGCAGCAGCCATTCCTCGAGTATTTTCTTGCAATTACTGTCAGCGCAAGTTCTTCAGCTCCCAGGCGCTAGGCGGGCACCAGAACGCGCACAAGAGGGAAAGAACGCTGGCGAAGAGGGCGATGCGGATGGGCATCTTCTCGGAGAGGTACGCCAGCTTGGCATCCTTGCCTCTCAACGGATCCTCGTTCAGGTCACTTGGAATCAAAGCGCACTCTTCGGTCCTGCAAGGCTTCGTCGCAAGGTCACCTGAAGTGAGAAGTAGTGGCAATGGGTACATGGGGATGCCTGTTTTTTTGGAAGACGACGAGGCGGGGCTGTTGTGGCCTGGAAGCTTCCGGCAGGTGGGCGAGCAAGGCATTGCTGCTCATCCGGGTTTCTTGATGGCCGGGAGCTCGAATTTGAGTTTTGCAGAGATGAGTCCGCCGGTGAAGGTGGAGAGTTCGGTGCCGGACCTTACACTGAAGCTGTGAGAAGGGTTTGTGTTCTCCTGGATGTGTAAAGTGGCTGAGGTTTTTATGCTTGACAATGGATTTGTGTTCTAAATATGAACGTTAAGAGCTTCCTCAAGAGATGATTTGGGAGCTCATGCCAACTTGTTATAGGATTATTGTAACTCTTATTGCGTGATTTATAGTCTTTCCCTGTTCTCAACTTGTTAAGAGTTTTTACAGTCTGAATGTTTGGTTGCTTCACTGACAATTATCTATATGCATGAATTTCATTCTTAAACCGTCTAAATCTAAGTTAAAATTAAGCTTTTATAAATCTTGTGTTTCAAGTTTCTATTTATAGTTTATCATTTCAGAGAACAGACAGAAAATAAAGGTTATAGAATGAAAAACTTGAACCGGGAACTAAAATTTAAAAACTGACAGCGAAATGCTTACCTAGATGGGAACATATTCTTATAATCAAATGATTCAAGAATGAGAATGAATAGGGAAACAAAATGTAAATCCAAACAATAACTATTCTTGTACACAAAGTATTAAAAGACTAGTTGAATCGAGTCAAACCGATCTCAAACATACTCATAAATGATTTATATATTTTTTATTTGATTCAATTTTAATGAATATTTTTATTGAAAATTAAACAAACCGAGCTCGAGCCGAGCCTTGCCAAATAGTTGCTCCATTCAACTCCGTACAAAAGAGCAACAGTCCAGGTATAACAGTGCAGTAGACATTCCCTTACATTCTTGAATCTCACATGTACGAGACTAACTGCAATGACTGATACATACATAAAAAAGCATCCCAAAACCATTCGATGGAGAACCTACTGGACATGCAATGTGTTAAAAATCTTTGACTAATTATCGTAAGGCCCGTACATTTTTTAGAACACCGCACATGCCTCCTTTTCCATTAAAAGTCCCGTGGTTCGAAGCAGTCATTGGTTCAACTTCGTCACAAACATACTTGGTCTCTAAAATGTCTTGAATTCCAATAACATAAGATTACCTAATGTAGTACTCAATAAAAGTCCTTTCTTGACAATACATACCCCGAGCACAAATAACCCCAGATATAGAACTGAAAAGATGGTCTAAGAACAGCCAAGACAATCTTCATGTTCATATACTTGTATTGCAATCCAACAATACCATGTTTCAACTGTCAATTACCAACACCCTAACAGAATGAATCAATATCCTACAAAGCAGTGACATTTAAAGCATAGAAAAACACTTCATTCACTTTAAATAGTCAAAACACAGCCCTGCAAATCCAATGTTGAATGAGGGAAATTTCTACTGTTAATAATAGCCAGAGAAAGGACATGAACAACAATCTCATTTCCATTTCTCTTTCTGAGCAACCAAACAGATAATCAACTACTTTCAATCTCAGCTGTGAGCACAAACGCAGCTACAAATCACATTTCATAAAAAACACATGGCACATCTGAACATACTTCACACTAAATTCATGACTCACAACTCAATCAAAAGTCAGTTGCAAAATCAAGTTCACAAGGCGAAACCTTTCAAGTACTCAGGATCGCGCTTGGCCCTCTCCTGGAACTTCTTGAACCACCGATCCAAAATATCCATTGGCACAATCAGCTTGCTCCCATCAACCCCGCAAAACGACTGCATAAAATTAAACAAATTCTCCCCCACCTTCATCGCCAGGCGCTCGATCCTCCTCTCCGCCGCCACATCGAGCGATGGCAGCGTCGCCATGTCCTCCACTGACACCCCGATCTTCGCCGACAGCGGCGCCGCGTCAGCCGTGAGCTGCATCTGGCCGCCGCTCCCCGGCTCCGGCCACGGCAGGGAGAGCACGGCGGAGGGACGCGCGATCGTGACGGCGCCGCAGAAGAGGAACGGCGATCCCCGCGACTGGATGTACACGCCGAGGGCCTTGTCCGGCGGGAGAGTGAAGTTGTTGAGCAGGAATATGCAGACCTCGCGGATCGAATCGTAGGCCTCGCCTGAGACCAGAAATTCGAAAATTCGAATCAATTGAAGAAATTAGGGTTTGAAACAGAGAAAAGCGCAATCGCAGTGAGCGAGAGACGAGAATCGTACCGACGAAGGTGTTCATGTCGAGGATCCAATGCGTGTTGTCTATTTGGGCGAAGGTGGAGATGTCCATCGGGAAGCTCCGGTTAGGGAACACAACACCGAACATTATCTCCTCTCTCACGGCGGCGTCTGGTGGCGGAACGGTATCGACGGCGGTGACTGGTGGAGGATTCTTGGCCGGTGCTGACTGTAAAAAGACGAACCGGATACGGAGCGAGAACTGGAGAAGATGATTCTAGTGAACTCTAGAAGTTTACAGACCCGAAACTAGAGAAGAAGAACGGTGCTGTTAAGGGGCGTTTGGCTCCAAAACGCTGATTCAGCGACTCAGCTAAAAGAGCGTTCAAATTTTACAAACGCCGTAATCAAGGACGTCATTTGACATATTTGCCCCTGTAAAGTTTGGAGAATTGCAGACCTGCCAGTATTGCCCAACCGAGGCTTGAGGGGGGATCGTCATATTTTGGTCTCCAGGAGCTGAAATTGAATTTAATCCGAATCTTCATCATCGTCTTCGACCTGAATCTGCTCTGGGTATGGATCTTTATACATTATTTTTTTCATATTATATATGTTTTTATTGTTTCTCTCTGGTATGTGCCCTAATATCTCTCTCAAACACATGCTCAATTTAATCGTGCATTTTGAAGTAGAAGTAGTTGGTTTAAAAGGGTTTAAGCAGAAACACTGATTTCTCTAATTCCGAATTCATCAACATGTGCAGATGCCCGAGACTGTACTGTAATATCTGAAATTTCATTTCCTCCAAACATGTTGAGGTCAAAGCTCTCACGGAGTTCCCATATTGTGCCTTACCTCAAGAATTTTCAGCATTTGTCTCATGAATCCAGGTAATAACCATATGATATGACTTTAGTTACTCCTGTAAAATTAGAGAATGTGATTTCCTGAAATCTTTTCCGAAATGCATTATATATTTTCTGCCAGCTACAAAGTATACATCAACTAGTGAATTGGAAGTTCAAAGTTTGACCCAGAGAAAATTGTGCACGGTTTAATTATCTGTTGATACAAATATACCATATTTATCCTCTTTCGATCAGACAGTGACAGAAGCTTGTTCATCAGGTTTTACTAATGCGTGAATTTTCTAAACCTAGGTGCCTGCCTGATATTCTGGGGTGTTCTAGTTATAAATTTATCAGAGCAGATACTGGACATCAATGGGCGTCAAGCCATGATTCATGGGGTTTGAAGCTCAAATGTGGATTCAGTACAGGGGCAATTAATAAATGTAGTCAGTTTTCACCTATTGCTTCTCGCAATGTCAGAAGTTCTTGCTCTTTGTTTGGTGTTCAGCGCCAGTATGCTTCAGTTGCTTCTCATGTTTCCAGAGAACAGAAATCCCAAAAAATGCTTTGGTACCTTACGGCATTGGTTGTTGGAATGGTGGGATGCAGTTATGCCGCTGTCCCTCTGTACAGAAGATTCTGTCAAGCTACTGGTTATGGAGGTACTGTTCAGCGTCGTGAGGTGTGGATAGATTACCCTTTTAGATTTGTTTTTACCCTGCTTTCAGTATTTCTTTTAATATCATTTCAATTATAGCAACTTGTATTGCCTGTAGACTGTTGAAGAGAAGATTGCTCGGCATTCCAAAGATGGGACTGTGACTAAAAGGTTTGATTTCATCTTCTTATTCTTTTTCTAGTAATGAATAGTAATTTTTCATTTTCCTGGTTTTCTAAGGCTAATTTTAACTTATCTGTCTTAGATTGTTCTTCAGGGTATAGTTTTTTCTGTAGTTATCTCCCTGTTAATTAAACTTGTATTGCACTGGAAGCCACTGTATACGATTCCGGGTTTGTGGGTCGAGTTATGGCTCGGATTGGGATAGATAGGGAGCTCGATTAACGAGAGAGCTCAGAGAACTTAAGATCTCAAATGTAGCAATTTACTAATAATTTTCTCAATACTTTATTCATGGAACCTGCGGGTATTTGTAGCTTGCTTGAACCCTAAACCCAACCAACAAACTAATACAAATACTAAAAGGGTTTGTAATTATCACAACACTACTTGAGCCCTAATAGGAATAGGATTCATATCACACTGCTTCCAGAAGTTAGTTCATTGGAAATGAAAGATTTATTAGTAGATGCCTACTATATGTCATAATGAAATAATTTGTTTCAAAGAAAGGATATTCCCTTTAACTCTGAGACATGCACACACTCAGACACATCAATATTTAAGATACTTGGACATTCCCCATGAGAGGAATGTGGAGTTCATTAATATTTTCAAAGCAGAGCATGACTGTTCAAAAATTAGTATACTTTTCATGTAGAGTGGTGATTGTGCATATCAATTACTATGATGGATACTAATAAAGGTATATGACCAGCATATATTAGTTTACTTATCTTCAAGTAGGGCTTCATTATGATCCTGGAAAACATCAGGGAGAAATTGGGTGAGAAAACGACTTCAAAGATTAGTTTCTTCTCTGAAGAACTTTTATCTTACATTTACATGTTTTACTTTTTTTTAAGATTCAAGAGAGCTTTTAAAGCCTCTTGATGATAAACCCCACTTTCCCATTCATGTCTTTCCCCAAATACTCTTATCACCTAGTGTGTGTCTGATTATACCCAGTGATGATGTATTTTTCATTTGTTCTACTATGAAGGTGTGCCTCTTTCCCCTTGTGCAAGACTTCTGTTTTGATTTAGAAAACCTTAACTTATTATTTTGCATATTGGTATTCCCTATCCGTATGGTACTTAAGCTCCCTGAAATTCGAACTCCATTCTAGAACATTAGATGGGTGATGTGATTGGATGTTTAGCCATGCATCATATACTTAATGGGAATGTGTTACGCTATGTACTTTGATTAGGATGCTATGAATTCTTTTGTTCTTGCATGTATGATTCTGACGAGTTTTTTGCTGGCCCTTCAGGGAGGTTGTTGTGCAATTTAATGCTGATGTTGCCGATGGAATGCAATGGAAGTTCACACCCACTCAAAGAGAGGTTATCCTCTTTGCAATACACACATAACTGAACATATTTGTGCAATTCAGGGTGATCTAATATAACATCGTTAGTTTTTCCTGTAGGTAAGGGTGAAGCCTGGAGAAAGTGCTCTTGCATTCTACACTGCAGAAAATCTGAGTTCAACTCCAATAGTTGGTGTCTCTACATACAATGTTACTCCCATGAAGGTACCAATATTGCTGCTATTTAGGAAGATCAATATCATGTAGCTTGCGTGGTTTGGTAGAATATAACTATATGATCAATAGGTATATCTCTTTACCATAACGTAACCTATCATTTGAAACTGTAACATAGCTTAGGTAATTGAAACCATGCAACAATTAGAATCCAATATATGTGAATTTAAGCCTGCTTGCTGCTACAGTTTGGCCGATGGTATAAGAGATGAAATATTAACAGAAAGCTTTTATTAGTTCTTTCTGATGACTGTCACCATTAAGAAGTATGGCAGAATACTAAGTTTCTCAAGTTCATTGATCAACTTAAAGTATGATATATGCTAAAGTTTAAGTGCGTTGATATCCGGAGTTATGATGGAATGAGAAGCAGTATTCAGATAAACGTAGATATCCTTAAATGATAACGATTCCCAATATCTGTATTTTATGTTCCAGGCTGCAGTGTACTTCAACAAAATACAATGTTTTTGCTTCGAGGAACAGCGCCTTCTCCCAGGGGAGCAGGTTGACATGCCCGTAAGTAGTGTGTTTCTGTTCTCTTCTTTTTTTAATCCTGTTGTTTCGATATGAAACTACTTGTTTATTAATATACAATCATTTGCATCGGCAGGTGTTCTTCTACATTGATCCTGAGTTTGAAACAGATCCTAGAATGGATGGTATCAACAACTTGATCTTGTCCTATACGTTTTTTAAGGTCCCCGAAGAACGAGAGTGAGGATGAGGATGCCTTTCATTGACAGATAGAAACATCTTCTGTGAAGAAACCTTCTAATAAAAAGATGCATGCATATCGCAGGACCGTGAAAATTAAAGACAAGCAAGAAAATAAGAGACAGCAATGAGATTATTTTTTTAAAATTCAGGTATTCATTAGGCAATGAATACTTGTCTATAGCACTGAAACTTTTGGTGCTTGAAACCCAGGAAATTGAATTCATGACTTGCTGTGATTAGAAATGCAAAAGAGGGGAGATAATTTGATTCATTTGATGTATCAAAATGTTATTACAGTGGATATTGGAAATCATCTTTATGTTTATGCCATGTTGATTATGTTACTAAATATTAAGATGTAAAGTTAAGTAATGTTAAGGGTTGTTCTTGAGCATCCTTTTTGGTTTTGGGTACATACAAAACTACTGATTGAGGTTTTAACCCTACATATTTTCGATTGTATTTACAGTGGGTACGTTCTGAAAATAAAAAATTCCATTGCCGGGAATCGAACCCGGGTCTCCTGGGTGAAAGCCAGATATCCTAACCGCTGGACGACAATGGATTGTATGATTGATCAATATGCTTTACAGTATTTAAATACTTATAATTTAGTTTTTAATATGTCTCCTGAAAATAACTTGTATCTCCTTTTTTTTTTGCACATAATCGTCTGTTAATGCACTGAGCGATACTACTCGCCTAACTCTCATTCATCTCATAAAATATTACAAGTCATTAATATCAAAATTGGCTTTTATGCTTCTAACATGTGAGTCTATTTTAAAGCTTATGGACAAATATGCCCTTCCTCACAAAAAATAAAAGTGGAAGTTCTCAAACATTATTCTTCAAAGTGGTAAGAGTAGCATATATAATACATTGGGTGAGTTCTTTTACATTTGCTAACTCAAGTTGTGTGTTAAAAAATATGAATCAATTCTTGTAGGTATATGCAAGTTTCCATAATTCACATACATATTAAAGAAAATACTTGTTAGTGCTGTGATAGAAAATGTAAAATTTAGGGAATGAAAAACTTGGTTTGTTGATTGAGGAAGAATGCAAGATAGGAAGGGCATCAAGATGATGGTTCAATTATGGCATAAGTGTCACAAGATCCTTCTTTGACCATTGATTTGGGTGAACAAGCCAAGTTGGCAATTGATTTCATTCATTTCTCAATTAATTAGATGGCTTTGTAATTTTCGCAGAGATGAGTTTGTTGATTGATGAGTAGGGAAACCTAATGTTGGGTCTATTTTTGTGTTAAGAAATTTGGCTTCTTGTAATTGCTTTGTTGATGTTTGTTACTTGGTTGCTTTCATTGGTGAGGTTATTAAAACCCGAGGAGGAGGAATTAAGAAGAGCTCATCCCAAAAAAAACCACTTGCATTCATCATAACTCTCTCTATGTGGGTTTTTCTCTTGTATATGTTCTTGTTTCAATTCCTTTTGTATCATCTCTTGAATTTTCAAGTAAATGATTTGGTCTTTGTTTTTCATGTTTTTTGTATCTCTGGAAAAACACATAGTGTACTTGGTTGGTTTTTGGTGGGTGAAGACGATTCAGAAAATAGTTCCATTAATCTACTTGAATGAAGGTTGATTTGGGGAAATGGGGATTCAGTCCGTTGGACCTCGAAAACCCGTTCCCAGAAAAGGAATGGGCTGTGCATCTATGGCAAGGATGTCTAGACGATACGAGCCCCTTCCTAATCAATCGTCATATTGCAGATAGGCTCCATTGGATCACATTTCATGAAGTTGCTGATGGGGGCCATTTATTCATATTGGAGAGGAAATTCTATGAGGCCATTGTGAAGGCACTTGTTTTGTGAAACCTTTTTATTTGACACAATAATGTATTCATGTGTTTGATTGTTAGCATGGTAATAATAAAGTTTGTGCAATCTTGTATGGTCAATATGGATCCATAGATGTCAATCTTAACAAAATTCAAATCAAATATCCAATACATTCTTGTTGAAATATGATCAAAATTCAAATCAAAATTGGGTGCAAATTGAAATATAATCACATTGACATCAAACTGTTGCACTCCAATCTCTATACTAGCACTGAAACTTTTAGTACTTGGAACAGAGAAAATTGATTTCATTTGCTGTGATTAGAAATGCAAAAGAAGTGAGATTATTTGATTTATTTTATGTATCAAAATGTTATTACAATGAGTATTGGAAATCATCTTATATTTATGCCAGGTTGATTAAATTTGTGCCGTACAGCGGTCTAATTATTCGAGCCATTCTAATTGCAATTTATGTTTAAATCATTGGCAGTATAGTTTGATTCACAATTTAAAAGTATGAAGACTAGTATTTATCGGTCTGGTTCGAGTTATTCTAACCCATGGACAAAATATAATGTATTTCACATTTGAACATATTTTTCATTTGCAAATTAGTTTTGAATGCTTTATGTCAATTTTATCATTTTACTAAATTGAACTGGAGTTGCTCTTGAGTATCTTCCTTTTGGTTTTGAGTACATACAAAAACTACTTGCTCATTACTGGTATGGCTATGGCATGGCAAATAATCAATAAATCACAAAATTAGAGCTCATATTTCCATTAATCTCATTTTCTTTTTCGTTCACGGTAATGTTCCTTTTTATTTTCTTGTTCTCCCTTTAGAGGTTCTCTTTCTCATCTTGAGAATTTGATTCTCTTATTGGTATGAATTGTCTTTGCTGATAAAAAAACAAAAACAGAACAAAAGACATTCCTATAAATGTTTCTGCTCATAACCAATATGAAATTTCCTGAGAATATTGGGTTAACCTCTTTTTTGCATTCCAAACCCACATTGCCCCATTGTTGAGTATCCAAACGATTGTAAGCTTCTCTTCTAGGTCAACAGAAAACTAGACAAAGTAACAAGGAAAAGTGGCTTAAGCATAATAAAACTCACTTTTGTAGTTCATTAAATGAAAAATGTCAATTCTTGATCTTGCAAAAAATTCTTGAGTCTTGGAGATGATATAAACAACTAGCCATCATCAATACAGAAGTACTTTGGTTGCAGGACAGATCCATAACAATGAGTACAAAAGTTTTATTTTTTTTATTCTCTTGGCAATCAAACTTTAATGCATTACAATAGCAAATCGAAGATTAACCACGCTCGAATCATGCACAGTGCTTATTGAGAGCAACAAACCAAAGAAAACAAACACATTAACTTCATTCTAAGCCTTGGGTGGTGTAAGACCAGCCTTTAGGTGCTGAATGGTGGCAACATCGGTTTTGAAGGCCATGGCCAAGATGGTGTCATCAATGGCAGTTCCAAAAAGAGTGACGGGCATGGACACAGTCCCCGCGCTCGCACTCCCAAATGAGGACACGGCCATAGCAGGCTTCACCGGGTCAGGATTGTACTGGTAGTGAACAAGCCCCTTGGGGAACACAAACATGTCACCCGCCTGCAGCGTCTGAGTGTAGATCTTGTTGGTAGTGTCAACAAGGCCAACTTCAAGGGAGCCAAAGAGGAGGAACAGAAGCTCAGTGCCTCGAGGATGGGTGTGAGGCGGGTTCACAGTCCCGTTCGGGAACTGAAGGACAGCATAAGACACACTCTGGCCGTTAAGTGCTGGAAATTCAGCTAAGGCTGCTTTAGTAGCCTTGAACACTGGGGGAGTGGGCGCCCCGACCAGAGCCCTCATGCCGGTATAGGTGAAGTAGGTTGCATTGACAATGCCATTGGCTGGTGGGACAAAGTCAGTGAGAATGTCCGCGTCACCGGCAGATGTCAATTTGAAGACAGCAAAAGAAGCTGCCAAGAGTATGATCAATTTCAAGGTAGAGGCCATGGCTAAAGTCAAGAGTGGAATGTGTTTGTGGATGTGAAAAGAAGATGTTATTTATAAATAGTTTTGACAGCTATAACATACCCAGTGACAATTACAATGTCATTCTTGTTGTCAATTTGGGAGGTTTGCTGGAATATTATCTGATTATGCCATGAGTTGATGATGACTTCAAAGCTAGCAGAGCTTTGGGATGGTTGTGAGGGAGGCAGCTCTAAAGCATATCATTTTTATTTGTCTTTAGTAACATCAGCCAACCCCAAACTCTTTAACCTTGTTTGTCTCAAACCCTAAGTTTATTCATTAATTTTCAATCCATCACATAGTTGAGCATGATAAAGCTCTAGATTTCATGTCATGTTTCAAGTCATCTAATGAACACTAAAACATACATATGAGAAAGACCTATATGGTTACAAGAAGCAGCAAATGCTAGAGGATGATTAATCATTTACCTGTGCATTTATTTTGTGAAAAAAAGAAAGCAATGACACTATAGGTTAATGTGAGCGGCTGAACAATGATCTTCACCTACTCAACAATTTGGGCTTTATATTACTTGGAAAGGAAAAGGGGAGTTTTTTTTTCTGCCTAAGAAATGAGAAAATTTGCAGGGTTGATTGATTTCAAGAGCCATAATACAAAGAATTTGTTCACCCTAAAACTATCTTCTTATTTTGTGAGAAGAAATAAAGGGGAGCAGAGTTTGAGAGTGAAATCCCAATCACTTGGTGAACAATGAACATTCCTCCCTCATCTAGTAAAATGGATGATGGATGGAATTACAAAACAATACATCAGACGGATACTCATATTTGATGAACCATTGTACTATTTTTTTAAAAATTATGTTAACATAGTACTATTATTTGTTCTCAGAATCAAAACACAAAAAAGGGAGCACATTTCTGCCCGGTTAATGTAGTTAAATTAATTTCAAATATGAAGATCTTGGAGCTGGAACACAACACAAGCGTGGCCATTGCAATGTAGTACCAGCATCCCCAGGTCACTTGATTACAAAAAATGCACACATTTCCTAGTGCATTAACATGTAGGCAATTCATATATAATTCATTCATCAAAAGAAAATAAAAATATATTAGTAAATATCTAAAAATAAACACTCATTTTAGAATGTAAAAGTTGAAAAGCCTAGTGCTGTTAGGAACTGATTAAGCACAAGAAACTTGACAGTTCAAAATTTGCACAATTATTGTTGAGAATTGAAATGCTAAAGATTACAAAATGATGCAATGAACTTTAAACATGTAGTAGGCAGGCAGACACATATTTGCTTTTTAACATGACATGACAAATTAAATGAGAAACTATTCTGACACACTAACATCTACTTCTCTATAATAGAGTTGGAAAGACAAATTCAATATAGCATAACTAATACAAGCTTGTTTTGATAAATCCCATCCTCAATCTTCAATCTTCGTGCCAATGCTCAAGCCAGGTTAACAGGTTGAATGCAAATTCAGGAATTTGAGTCAACCCCTGAATTTTACTCCCATTATCAACCAAATGGAAACAAATTCTGATAATTTCAACCAAAAATGAAGAAAGAGGCATACCTTGAACATAGAAGTGGGTAGATGAATTTTCTATTCGCACTTGATAGAGCGGTATATGTGACGGACAAAGAACAGAGAAGCTCGGAAGCCAACTGTACCGAGCATCAGGAAGAAACCATAGCAAATGCAAGCCATGTAGCCAAAGAAGAAAGAAGTTTGCATGAAACCTGACATATCTGATCGTGCATAATAGTAATACAAGCAGTAGCCATAGATGAACAATCCAGTGGATCCACCGCAAAGGAATGACCTGGTTTTCGAACAACCATATTAATTAATAATAGCCATAAACATAAATGAAGACTTTACCTAGTTAATGCATCTCAAATTCCTTATCAATCTACAAAACACCCAAGCTTTCACATTAGATAATGACGTACATGTAAAATACTACAAAAAGCAAATGAAACAAAGTTCATTACATAATTGTTTCAATTTTCTGCATTAGATTGATAGAAAAATAGGTTTAATGCTACAAGGAAAATAATGGGCTTTTCACATCATAAATTATCATAAACATCAAAAGCATACGAAAAGCCCTATGGCAAATCAAGACGCCCCATCAATATGACCAGTTACAGATACCATTATCCGCCTATATGCAAGTAGGGTCAGAACATTATAAGATGGCACTTATATTCCATCAGTTATTTCATTGCTTATCATGGGTGGGATTGCATATATACTACAGAAATTCATAGCATTGTATTAAATACTAAGTACATAGAGATGAACACCAATGAACTTAGGTGCTCTTCCTATTCTGCTGCAATGGAGGCACTTAAGCATTCAACCGCTAAGATACTTCTCCATTGACACATTGTGCAGCGAAGTAAAATGGTCAACTATCGGGTGCTGTGATTCCGTAGAATCACTCATCAAATTGCAGTCATAATACACAAAATGTTCAACAAAAACTACGAGCAAGAAAATGGTCATTTTACTGCAAGTAATGACCAAGCAAGAAGCTATATAGACATTGTACATACCTCCACCACCACCGATGATCTTCAGCAGCCAGTTGAAAGTATGTCAATGCAACAGTGATGAAAGCAGTGACAATCAAGAGAATGATGAACACTATGAATAGGATGCTATATATGGTGTAAATTCTGTGGCCCCATACACTAGCAAAGATGTAGTACAGTTCAATGTAAATTGCACTGAATGGCAAAAACCCTGCCATAGCCATCTGAGGAAGGGTAGCCCGATACCAAGGCAGCGGTGGGACCTCTCTAGGGTATTTTGTGGTGCGACAGGGAGCTTGAAATTCAGCCTTACTATTCTTCCCTGCAATCCCTCCCAGCACCAACAGAGGTGATGTTACAAGAGTCCATATAAGAAAAATCACCACAATTGTTCCAAACGGCAATGCGGCAGTTGCACTATAAGCAATTGCAACGGTATTAAGAAAGCAGAACGTCAGGAAAAGAGGCCCACAAAACAAGCTTCCAGTCAATAACAAATTCCTAACCTGCCAAACCAGAAACCAAAAACTGTTAGGCAAAACATTCTCCCCTGTTACTGTGTTAAGCCCGAGTCACCTAAAACAGCTGAAGGCTGAGAAAGAATTGAGACTGTTAGGGTTCAAATTGTACTTTAAAAAAGAAAATTTCATATATGTTGAAAAATGACAAGCATGCTTTCTATACAAAAAAATTAAAACACACAAACCCAACTTCTTTGTCTACTTACAAAATTCAACATCATACTGCTTTGGAGCATGTTAAGCTTTTCCTATAGATAATACAAAGGCACGAATCTATAAAGAGGGCCCAAATATATGAAGATGCCAATGCCAAAGAAACATTAAGGATCTAAACCAACACTGAAGCAGAAACGATAATTCATGATAACATACCCAGTTTGTTCCCTCCAGCTGGCAATAGAAAGATGCTGCGGTATAGCCAGCAATCCCAGATGTAAGGGCATACATGACAACTAGTGCAGTTAAAAGAGCTCCACGGTTATAGGGATAAAATACACCAACTAATGCAAGCATAAAAATGAAAATTGTCCTGAAAAAAGCAATGAAGGAGCTTTTAGATACAATGTACAAGAGAGAATAAGCTAAATAAAGAGTGAACCCTTTGAGCAGAACTGTTTCAGAGAAATACTTACATAGTAAACAACTGGGTACCGGAACCCAGGGAAGCTGCAATAAGAGACTTGTGCTCTGGGTACCTGAATACATCACCATGGATGTATTTCCAACCAGTCTCCTCTTGATCATCGGCCGATTCTTCATCATGAGCATACCTTTTATAATGAAAATTGGACATCGACACATTAATCACAAAAAAACTGTATCTGAATGTGACACCATTTTTAGGCACCTCGTTTAACAGTGAAAAAAAATAACTGAGTGCTTACTTAACAAAATCATTCTTAAGTACTCGCATGAGAATTGTAGCAAGGAAACCAGTCAAGAGGAGAACTGTCACGCAAGAGTTGATTATGGAGAACCAATGAATTTCCAAGTGGTGAGGCAGTGAAGAAGACTGAGAATACTTCTCCATCCTCTTATCAAAAGGAGTCTCAGTTTCCTTCCATTTGACTGTGTACATGAAGTCCACATCCACTTCTTTATCCTCAGTGAGGTCCACAAGGGCATTGGGATCACTTCGTACACTAACCTCAATGACGCGATCTCTATTGTAGAGAATTTCAAAATGCAGATGCTTAAAGAGATAAAACTTGTGCTCACTAGGGTCAACTTTGCCTTCCTTCTCAACCTTTCCAAGGAAACCCCAGATAGGCAAGTCATCATAGTACATCTGGAAGTAGTAGTCTTTCGACACTGCTTGTCGGAACTGAGTTACTTCTTTTGCCGTCAGCTTCCTTTTGCAGGCAACTTCAGATTCTTTTCCTTTTAGAAACTCGAGCTTGTATGGGGAACTGACAAGCCGATCTCCATTCAACACTTCACCTAAAGCTTCCTTCTTTTCTTTCACAGCGTCTGAAACAAAATCCATCATCAGCGCACAATTGTCATCAAAACACATGCTTTACAAGAAGATAGAAATGAAAAATCACAAACCTGTTGAACAGAAAGGCAGATCAAAATAGCGGTATGTTTCACTGTTTAACAAAAATAACAGGATTAGCCACGAGCATAACACTTTCCACAAAGTTCAATAGATCACCTTACAAGAATAACCGGCTAAGATTTCAATGCCACCAACATGACAAGACTGGTTCAAATCTTGAAATACACTGTAAATCTCAAATCACGAGCTCAAAGATAACTTTTTCGTGTTTCTTTTCTAAACAACCTCATACTATGGGGCTTATTGGTGAGAGCAATGTACAAAACTAATTTCATGAACACCTACTAAGCAGCTGACCAAATCCCCCCATGAAATCAGAAATTAAACAGCACAACCAGGAAAAATTCCACATTCTCATCATCCAAACAGAAAACGAATCACTCAACCCACCCCTACACATAAAACCTGATAATCCAAAATCAATCTACGGTCAGTGCTCGATTACACAACCTAAACCGCGATCCAGTCCTCAAGCCAAGAGATCTAGCAATAAATTCCAAATCCCTAACCTCCATCACTCCGCACCATAAAATTCGATTTCCAGATCAAACCAAAACATCGAAAACGAAGCATTAGGGAGGAGGAGGAAGGTACCTGGGGTTGTGAAATGGGCCGACTTTGTTGGCGTAGAGAGGAACGACCTCTCCTTCTTTGTAGCGGTGGTCGGAGCCGTCGGATCTGACATGGACGGAACAGCAGAGGAGGAGCAGAAGCGCCAGGGTCAATCGCGCCATGGCCATTAGGTTCGTGTCCGTTCTCGAGTTTCACAGCGCTAGATCGAGATTGGAGAGAGAGATAGATCTTAAAAGGAGGGAGGGAGGAGTGATATTGTCACCTCACCTGCTGGGCACTAAAATGTAAACAACACTCCACAACTACCCTCTAAAAACTAATTAGTATTAGTAACGTTGCGACCAAGGGAAAGCTACTATGCACCTGTGAGTTGCTTGCGACTCTCGTTCGGTTTCTTATTTTGGCTACTGTTTGGTCTTGGGTGTTGTTAGCACCGCCCTTGATCTGTATAGTATTTGACCAGCGAGCTTAGCAAAAGGGCTTCACTTGTAATTTTGTAACATATTCAAAGAGATCCTTACTATTGGTCATTTTCGCTTGACGATGTCTATTTTTGAGAGGACATCGTAACGATTTGAACCTCACATTATTAGTGGAGAGGTTTTGATTTCAAACTCTGCTGTGAATTGAGTGAAAAAAGAGTTGAGGGTAAATTTAAAATATGATATAATTCAAAAAAAATTAGTATCTAATTTAAATTTGAACATGTGTTATATATATATTTATTTTAGTGACTCTATTGAAATTTTAGCATATTTCTTTAATATTTTAAAAAATAACGAACATGCTCTTTATAAAAATCGAACAAAACATTAAATATTGATTTAGGTCGAGGCAGCGAGGCTTCCAGCAAAGGAAATCAGGAGGGAGGGCTGAGGAGATCAGACGAAGGAGCAGAATAACAAGCTCATCGTCGGGATGGATCTGGTTCGTCGGCGGTGAGAATGAGCTCGTCGTTGGGAGCGTCGGTCTGGTCTGTTCGTCGGCGGCGAGAATGACCTCGTCACTGGGAGCACCGGTCGGTCTGGTTCGTCCCGAGCTATGTTTCCAGCGAGCTCCAGAATCTTAGAATCCCGAACTGTGTTTCCGGCGTGCTCCAGCATTGGTCCGATCTGGTACTCGGGTATAGTAGAGAGGTAGGTTGGAGCTGGAAAAAATGGTAACCCTTCGATATTGGATTTAAATCGGATTGTCTCGATTTAATCAGTTTGGTTATTTGTGGACACTCCAATACGGCACAACACTACACATGTGATAAGTAAAGAAATACTTTCACCAATAACTCAAGTAAATTCTTTTGCAAGGGAAGTGAATTTAAATTCTTATAACCTTGGAACCACGAAAAATAAACAAGATAAAACACGATTTGAGGATGAAACAAATGAGAAGTGTAGCCATATTGTGTCATGTGCAATCCCAATTAAACCTCCACAATATGGATTTTATATTGTTATTGAGGTAGGATGTAAATTAGTTCTCAAACTTATTATATTCCT
>JAYMTP010001888.1:0-21799 GCA_036897365.1 Geranium brycei
CTTCTCTCGCCCCCCCCCCCCCCCCCCCCCCAATGGCCCGAAGAGACAACACAAAGTCAAATCAGAGTTTAAGGAACCTTATACCCCCTAATTCAACATGCTTACATAAATATGTCCGACTACGCCAAAGAACATATGATCCCTCCCAATATTAACCCAACATCCTCCCTAGACTGACATATACACACCCGACTTGTCTCCTTCAAGAGAGTCGCCCAAAACCACCCCACAAAATCTTCTTTGTCGCGATACATGATAAACTTGGATGTCTGGGAGAACACTCTGCCAGGGAAGGAATTTTCACTAAGAAAGAGGCCGGAGATTGCCATCGCCGACCGAATGTCCTCCTCCATAACACCACAGTCGACACCGACGAAACCTCTTGGCCACTACATCTCCCAACAATCAAACCCACTCTCTTCTGAAGCAATCTAGGCTTTACAAATGGAACCATTTCCAATCACCAGAGGAAATGACGCAACTTCGATCACTGAACTGCTCAGTAACTTCCAGCAACCGCAAATGCATGACGCACATTATGAAGGCGGACTCTCAAAATCCTAAAGGGGCTATGTACGTATTTAATAATGTTTAATTTTTAATCAACATTCAAATTCATGGATGACAATTTGATTAATAATATTTGTTATGTTCATATGTTTAGTGTAAATTCATTAGTTTTTTACTTTAAGGATAACCTTGGTACGTGGGATTATAAAAAATTACTTGAGATTGATATAACTAAAATTAAAAACACTCGTAATGAAGCAAAAATATATCTAATACACCGTAATGAAATGTAATTTTTCCTTAAGTTTTATAATAATACCGATTGAGACTCAATTAATTAATCTTACGCTCATTTGCTAAGATCCATCATGCAAAATACTTAAGATAACGTGAGATTATATGCTGAAAATGACTTATGATTGATATCAAGGAGTTGATAAACGAACAAAACTTAAATTTAAATTTATAGTATAAGTTGTACGAAAAAGGAGAAAGAAAAGTGAAAAGAAATTAATAGGGTCTCCAAATAATAATAAAAAAGGGACAATCATATCTTTGTTGTATTTGACCATCGGAAGTGAAAGGTACATTGCATTGTTGCTTGATAGTGAATTTGAGGAGAAGCACTACTCACAGTTTTTGTTAAAGCATATTTTCTTAGATTTCTCAAAATGAAGCTCAATATTATCTCAACTATAAGTCATATTTATATTGAAAAAAATATCAAACTATATTTTTATATTAAAGTTTAAAAAAAATAATTTTCAAATGAATAGATTTGTCAAAGTTTATAAACTAATGACTTACTAATATAACTTTGACAAGTTAATTAAACTAGGGTTAGAATTAAAAATAATATTAAAATATATGGTTGTGTAAATTTTAATAGCGATTCTAGCGAACACTGTTATAATATGGAAAACAATATTATTAACTCTTTTAATCAGAGTTATTTTGAATGTGCTGAAAAAAATATAGATTATAATGTTATTTTTATAATAGAAAATATGAATTCTTTATGAGTAAGTTTTAACGTAATTATATTTGTAAAATTAAATTATTTATATCGGGTTGAACTCCACAATTAAGAGTTCAAGATTATTAGATGAGTTTGACCATTTCCTTTATATACAATTTTTTTAATTAATAAACTTTACATGCGGAATTCAGTTAACTTCTCTCTCATTCTTATGTACTCGTAGAGCTTTTTTTTTTTACACTCGTATACATGTGAGCCTTTTGCTTTAACAATATGTCAAGAATTTAAAGTCGTAATTACTAATTAAGGTACAAAAGACTTAAATGTTTTAATTTTGTATTCCTGGTCATAAAATAAAAATTTTTAAGTTGATATAATGTATTCATTCAAAACATAGCATATGCTTGATGCATGAGGGAACATTGGAATATGTATTGCACAAGAGAGACTAATTATTTAGTATTTATTAAGATTTGGCAAAGATTATGTTCAATACTTCGAGAAATAAAAGGAAATTGTCACATGGGGCTACCAATCAATAAATGTGCCAAATTGGATTTGATTATTCAAGTTAAGTTGTTTTTAATTACATTTAAAAAAAGAAGTTGTTTTTAATCCAAGAACTTTGACTTGTTCTCATATATTTTTAATCAGTTTAATTATATCCCATCATGGATCAGCTCACCATTGAATTAATTTAATAAAATTATTAAAGATGCAATTTGCATAGGTGAAATGTACTTGGGCTTTTTTTCTTTTTTATAAAATTCAAATACACGTGTAATTACTAGCTTAACAATCATTGTACTTTACTTATTATGAGATCTAGCATTTTAATATTATTTATTTGATAAAACGTCAATTTTGTAGTTATTAATTGTTGTGAACAAATTTCAAAAAAAAAATTGTTTGTGAACTATTTTCTAGTTCACAGTTAATTATCTTAAGTTGGTTATGTGTTGTCATTTGTTATTGGTAGGTAATAATATTTTATGAATCATTGCTTTTCTCTTTTTAAAACAGTTCGGTTTTCATTTTGCTAATAATTGCTACCAAAACTTATTTGACTTTTACCCTCCAACTCTAACTACCTTTTTCCGTGAATTATTAGGATATAAATATTTGAAATCAATATAAATCTTGATTCTATATTTCCAACTTAAAAAATTTAACAAACATATAATCTAAACTTTGATATAATATAACTTTTAAAAGCTAATATAGTATCCAAAATTAAATTTCGAAAACAAGATCAATAAAAAGATATAGGTGTTACTGAATTTATCTATTTTTAATGAAAATCGAATTGATCATTTTTATTTTTTATTCTTTTAAATTGTAGATCAGATCATGACTCGTAAATTGAATTCATTTACATATCGAGAGGATTTATATTTCAATTTTACCTACCACCTAGTAATTGAAGACATAATTTGTTGATGAATGATTATTTGTATAGATAGAAAAAAGGGAAAGTTGAAAGGTATGGTAGGGGACCATTTAGGAATGGAATAGGGGTTGCAAAGGTTGAGCTCACACAAGCACCTGCCCATGTGAGGGTCATGAGAAAGAATTGGACAATCATCATTCATTGAAGCCAAGCCATGTATTATTTGTTCGAGAAATAAAAAACGTTTTAAAAATCTCTGACTTGTTTTATTGCTATTTTGTTATTGTTTTAATTTAATTACTTATAAACATTAGTTTCTAGAACGTTTTTCCCGTCTAATTAGGGCTTTGCGTTTATTAGAATATTGACATTGGGTAATTATTGCTCGAGAAATCCTCTAAGCAATTTTGAAAATCAAACTCATACTTGTAAATTCACACGTTGAGAAAGTGTCACTCTCCCATGCACATACAGTATACAAGTCAAATACATTACACCTGGACTGAGAGCCTTTGCCCAAAATTATA
Source organism: Geranium brycei (assembly GCA_036897365.1). NCBI lineage: Eukaryota > Viridiplantae > Streptophyta > Magnoliopsida > Geraniales > Geraniaceae > Geranium > Geranium brycei. The sequence goes on from JAYMTP010001888.1 coordinate 3,407, forward strand.
ATGATTCACGGAGTATAGGTGGGAAATAACCCTAAACTTCAATATCGGATAAAACTCGTGACTAATATTCTAAAAATCTCCGACTTGTTCGATTATTCCTCGATAAATCTTCATCAGTCCCCGAACAATCCTCTATAATTTTCAATTAATTATTCAATCCGATTTATATTTCGATCAATCCCAAATAATTTTTTATTAGTCTCCAAAAGACCCTCTTCGTCCGATTATACCTATCGTTTTTAGAACAATACCAGTGATTCACCTAAAAATAATAATATCATATATATAGATAAATAGAATTTCATATTTATCACTTAAATTTGTGTATTGGATCACATATTTTTGACCTAAAAAGCTAACAATTATCACAACATTGCATGATGGCAGACACAAGCACATCACATAGCCCACCTTCTCATCAACACCCTCCTTGCCACCATATATGACATGCATATATCACCTCAAGCCCATCACACTTTTATAAAAATGAGATGTGGGCATCTAATTCAGAGCATTACTAGATGTTGTTTTGTATCACTCTTTTATATATGTTATAATTATAATTAAAATTTGAAAGAGTTTCACATTTTAATTATGGGAATGGAAGCTCCATGACAGTTTGGGTAGGAGGGTATGAACCAATAGTACTTGATTCTCAGTGTGCTTTCCCTCCCCAATTGTGTTTACAAGAAAAATAAAAGAGGATATGGTCCCATGCAATCTTCTTGTTTATTCCATCCAAACATCACAAATCAACTACCATAAATCAAGTAAATACAATGTGATTATAAATACATGATCAATACAAACGTTCATGATTCAGTTTTGAACTGCATTGGTTCAAAACTGGACTGAACCAATCATTTCGATTCTTAAAAAATCGGACATAAATTAAGTCATTAAAAAATTTTGGTTCAAATTTATTTTCATCTCGGCTAATTTTATTCAAACCGACTTTCATAAAATTTGCACATTTTTTGCCTACTTTGACTTTTTCTTAACTCAGTAACTTTAGTTCTAATTTTTTTTAAAATATTCATAGCATACAATGCTCAAATGATAAAATTGATCGGTTCTTGATTCGATTCGGTTATTTCAAAGTTCAACCTTAATGTATCATAACTGAATTGATCTAAATTCGATGAACTGTCATAAATTGGTTTTATTCAATTCAAGTTGATTGAGATTGATCGGTTTGGTGGTTTTTCAACAACCCTAACACAACATAAATACACCATGTTTGAAACAATAGGACATTTTTAATATACAAATGATATACACAATTTCAAATATTCCCCATTATTCTTCAAAATCTCAAAACTAAATTTTTGTCACTTTTGTTTGACTCTTTTGTTTTGGTCTCTTGAGCTCTCCATTGGTTCACATTGGTCATGGACACTTTAATTATGTCAGTGGGAACCAAAATTTGGAGATACAGTGTTTGTACTATGATTTGTGGTAGAGAGAGAAACTAGTGTAGTGGATGTCCACATTATTCTTTGTTTCAACTTTCCATCTCAATATTGCATTTCTTTATTTTTTTTATAATTCCCTTTTTGGAATTTAATTGTTTCACATAAGCTTTTGTATTTATGGACACCTTTTCCTCTATTTTCTTGGTTGATCATATAAAAAAGAGTAGAGGAATAAGCATGATTTATACCCGAATTATAAACAATATTGATGATAAATCATGAGTAAATTGTGAATAACTATATATATATATAAATTGTTTACTGCAATTATGCGTAAGATAAATTGTTTAACAAGGCAACGCACTATAGTAACAAATATTAATTACATGACTTCAATATTAAATGTATAGGTACTTAATTAAAGTAATTTTTTTTTAGGGAAAACGCGACATATTATTAAATTATAAAGTAAACTAGCCCGACATTACACTGGACAGTCAAAATACTAGATGGTGTAATAGACCCTGCACCATGATCTCAGCTACTGTTAGTTAAATCAAGTATGACTAGTTCACGAGCCATGAAATTACAATAATAACGAGTAAAATAAAAGAGAGCGCAATGACATGTCTCTTATAATCTCGCGGTCTCCACCTCGAATGGGTTGAGACTCTCTCCAAATCCATTACAATAACTACATCGGGAACGACGAGCATAATAACTAATAGTGCAACGAATTACCTCTTGCAAACTTGCGGCCTCTACCTCGAATGGGTTGAGACTCTCCGCAAATCTGTTACAAGAACTACCCTAAAAACACTTAGAGCAAGCCCCTAGTACACCACTTCAATTAAACCTACGAAATAAAACGATCGCCTCTAATCCTCTTCCCAAATCAATAACCTCGTGTCACCTATACACTCCCAAATATTTCAATGGGACGCCACGATCTATTTTCCATTTAATTTTTGATAACTTAATACATGAATATTTTATATTAGAATTTACATCTAATCTCTCCTTCAAATGTATAATAAGTGATTACAATGTGATCGTTTCGAACCAAAAGTTATATTTTCTTAAAATAAGTGTATGTTAGTTCATTTTCAAAAAACACGTGCTATAAATTTTCCATTAAAGTGCAAAAGGCCAAGGAAAAAGAAAGTTAAATAAATACATTTCTATTAATTATAGCATCGCTATGCAATTAAAGAGGTCAGATATTAGATTAATAATTAGGCTCACATTTCGTTGCAACTCACATGCACCACCACACGTACGATCCACAATTGTAGAAGAGATATTAGGTAGTGTTTGTGCTAAAAAAATTTTATGCATTTTTGGAAAAAATGAATTGACATTTCACTAATTTTTCATAATTTACAACACATCCCCAAAATAATAAATCATTTTTGGATGGACTTGATTTTACCAAAAATGACGAGAACGTGTTGCTCGGTGAATAATGAATGTTAACCGAATTAGTTACAATACTTTTAAAAGAACAAATCTCTTTATATATGAAAGGTATAAATGAGGCCAATAGCTTATATTTATCAAATTTAGGTTTGGTTCGGTAAAAAATGTCTCGGTTTAGTCTTAAACAAATAAATTATAAATAATTAATTAAATTCAAATTCGACTTAGTTTGATTCACATATTTTTTATTATAAATATTAATTAATAAAATATAGAGAAGCGCAATCTAACTTGAGTTCGACATATTTATCAAACACGCCGAATATTAAGCTCAAATACAAACTCAAACATAACAAGTTGAACAAAATATTTTGCGAGCTAAGCTCAAACAACTTTTTATATATATTCCAACCCTTAAGCATCCTACTCTTGGGCATTTTATATTAATCAAACAAAAGTCTAAATAATAAAAATATATAATTCGTTGGTAAGTCGGAAAAAGTAATTATGCATTATTTAAATTGTGCTAATAATGACGGTATATTTATGTGTTCGCAAAACGTAACCATAACCTTTATAGTATATTGCAAAACATTTTATGTTATTTACTATTGATTTTAGATTTGAAGCGTCACGTATATACATCGATGACAATATGGAAGAGAATTTTTTTAATAAGCTCGAGTTGATTGGGGGGATGCATTCCGATACAAATTAGAGTATAAATACGAACGTCCGAACTGATCTCATTCGTTGGATTGGAACGGATCTGCAAAGTGAAAACGGACGAACGATAAGAGAATTTCCTCCATGTTTATACCGTGTTCACAATCTGTTTATACCATATACATATCTTGTTTATATCATGTTCCTATCACGTGCATACCATGTGTACACGGTTCGTATATTTCGAAATCTGTTTATACCCGTTTCACTCTATATCTATATCATGTTTATTTCACGAGTAAACTCTGTTTCACACAATTTATAGTATGTTTATACCTCGTCATACTCTATTTCTACCACTTATCATGCATGTCACGAACACAAGGAAGAAGAAAGGACAAATAAGTCAAACGACATCGTAGCCTCAGTAAGTAGGACACGTCATCGATTTGTGTGGTGCTACGTGACGAGCGATCCATTTCGATCCACGTGACGACCCACACGTCATGATCTCATGCAACATGGGGATTAGCAGTAACATAATCGTTCCAGCGACGGCTCTGATGGTCGTTCCGACGATGGAATCTTCGAGAAGAATGATGGGAGCTCTATAAAAGTAGTGAGGATCCAAGAGTAGAGGGTTGCTGGAGGAACCGTAATTTCATTTTCTACGGTCAATAAACATAAGTTTTCCAAATTCTTTCTTTCTTCTACAAGAATTGTATCAACCAAAACGACATAATTGTCCTTCCCACTCTGTCAGTCTCCCGTCAGTTATAGGGTGAAAAGTATTGCTTCCACGTGTTGTGCGCTGGTATAATCTCGTAAAATGAACAATCACAAGTCAGAATATTTCATTATTTTGGAGAAAATAATTTTTTATTAGAAAAAAGGAAGCAAAAAGGGTGGGGTAGAGTTGTAATAAACATGTAAAACGAAGGGGTACGAGGTAATTTACAGAGGAATGTGATCTGGGGCTCTGTGGCCATGTCCTTATCGCTCAGATTTGTGATGTCGATTTCTTGACCTCTCACCATTATATTTATTTATTGGATTCCTCTGTTTTTATTTTCCTCTTTTTTTTCCTCTCACTCCACACTCTGTTCCCTCAACAAAAAAAATACAATTTTTATTCAACGAAACGCTCAAACAAAATTTCAACAAAAGCATTTCATTTCACTTCTCTCTGCAGCAAGCACTCGCAGTCAAGATTGACCGATTCTCCAAACCCAGAGTTGTCTGGTAATCAATAATTCCCATATAAAAATTCAACCTTTACATCGAGCTGCAGAGGAGAAAGAAACAGAGCATCGCATTAAGTGATGAAAAAGGAGGTCTAGAGAGAGAAACAGATGACAGAGAAATGTGGGTTTGTTTGTTTTCGTCTTGAATTGTTTATGGGAGAGAGTATAGGGGACAATAGCGTATCTGCGAAAATCTTTAAAATTCGATTTGGGTTTTTTTAGTTTTTCTGCTTTAAGAAGCAAAGGGTAGAGCCATTTTCTTCTTCAAATCTCTCTCCCTCTCTCATGCAAATTGCAATAAACTAAGATTCAGCTTAAACCCAGATCGAGACCAGGAGGAAGGAACCAGCAGTTCTGTGTTTTTTTTATAAATTTATTGTTTCTGTTATTGTTGAATACAGTTGAGCATTGTTTCTAAAAACAGCCTCCTCTGTTAACTTCTTTCTCTCTGGCTCTGTTTTGTCTCTCGAGAAGTATATATATTATTGGTTTGGTGGGTTTTGTGTGGTTGCTTCGCTGTGTGTGTTGGAGGGTCAATCTGGAGATTTGATATAATTTGAAGGGTTGTTCATAGCAGTGAACGTGCTCTTATTTGTCTGCACCTTTGAGCCAAGCTTCACGCCTTGAGATGAGAGAGGGCATGATTAGATAGTAGAGTCCTCTCTGTTTCTGTGTTGTTATTTCCACTTGTTTATTGGGTCTTCTGCTTTTGTTTGGAATCCACAGCCAATTTATGAGAGGAAGGGTTTTTGGAGTCTGAGCCTTTTTATTTTTTGCTTAAAAAATTGATTTTTTTTCCATCTTTTGAGAGCCATGCCTGTCTTTGAGACCTGAGACCTGCCCTTTTCGAGTTCTGGGTCTCTCTTCCTGCAAATAAAAAAAATCAAGCTTTCTGTAAATTGGGTTTCTGGTTTCTGGGTTTGTTGGGGGGTTTTGGTTTTGAATCAGTCTCAAAAAACAATGCCATAGGCAACAGAAGGAAAAAAAACCCTCTTTTTTCTCTTTCTGGGTCAGAAGAAAAGTTGGTATATGCAAAAATTGACATTTCTGTGGAGGAAAGCTTGAGTTCCTGTCTTGTAGGATGATTCGTAGGTGGGTTCTGATTTTGGTAGATTAGATATGATCTGGGTTGTTGAAGAGAAAGAGGAAAAACAAGGATTGTGGTGATGGGTCTCAAGCTGCAGGCCCAGGCTCAGGGCAAGCACCATTTGGTGGTGATTGAGCAGAAAATGGGGACCAAGAGAGGCTACAGGTTCATGCCCTCAAACAAGGCCTGGCTCTTCAGGATTCTTGTGATCTGGATTGTGGGGGTTGCTGTTGGGAGTAGCATCCTCTACAATAGAATGGATGCTGGCAACAAGGTCCGGCGAAAGGAGGTCTTGAGCATCATGTGCGATCAGCGAGCGAGGATGCTGCAAGATCAGTTCCTCGTTAGCGTTAACCATGTCCACGCCCTCGCCATTTTGGTCTCTACTTTTCACTATTACAAGAACCCATCTGCCATTGATCAGGTCCGTAGAAGTTTGCATTTTGATTTGTCTATCTTTTGGTTTGTGTCTTTAGTTCAACTGGGTTTTTGTTTGGAGGATTCAGGAGAGTTTTGCTGAGTACACAGCGAGAACAGCGTTTGAGAGGCCATTGCTGAACGGTGTGGCCTATGCCCCGAGAGTGGCTGATTCGGATAGGGAGGAATTCGAGAGGCTACATGGTTGGAAAATTAAGACCATGGATAAAGAGCCTTCACCTGTTAGAGATGAGTATGCGCCCGTCATTTTCTCCCAGGAAACTTTATCCTACCTCGAGTCGCTCGACATGATGTCTGGAGAGGTAGTAACTACCCGATTTCAATTTCAGCTGGCGCTAATTTAATTCTATGTTGTGCTTACCGTGAGCTGAATATTTGGTGCAGGAGGATAGGGAGAATATAATGAGGGCTACTAGTACTGGCAAAGCAGTCTTGACGAGTCCCTTTAGGCTTCTGGGTTCTCATCATCTTGGTGTTGTGTTGACATTCCCCGTGTACAAATCCAAGTTGCCCCCTAAACCCACAGCACAGCAACGCATTGAAGCAACTGCAGGGTGAGTTGACTTGCTCTTTCTAGCTTTTATTTGCTTACACCAATATCATCTTTGGAATTTATGTTCGATGTTGGAAGTGGGAGTCGATATATCAATCATGTTAGATGGTCGTATACGTGATTTTGGGAATATTAAGGATGTGCAACTATGCTTTATATTATAGTATTTGCATGATATGATCCGTTCTACTTTCCTTCCAGTTCTGAACAAATGGTTCCTCCATTTATATGTTAGTTTGGGAGCTGAGTTAAATAATTCAGACCACTCAACCCTCCCCTAAGCCTTTTAGTTTTTAGTTCTATTATTATGTTTCAATACAAGCTTGAAACTTAACCAAACCTGGTTGCATACTCGTTTTGTTTTAGGATATAGTCCATTTTTCTTCGTGGTGGTGGCAAAGAGCTTGTCATGCTCATGAGATTTTGGCATGTGGTTTTGATTAGTTTTGTTGTGTTAGAAAAAAGCACATTTTACATTCTATAATCCATAAAACCTTTGAATTTTAGAGTTAAAAGTTTTGATTAGGTTTCTTGTAATATGATATTCTGACCGAATGCAGATACCTCGGAGGAGCCTTTGACGTTGAGTCTCTTGTGGAGAACTTACTCAGTCAACTTGCTGGTAATCAAGAAATCCTGGTGAATGTATATGACATAACTAACTCTTCCGATCCATTGATCATGTACGGTCACCATAATCAAGACAGTGACACATCCCTGGTACACGAAAGTCCTCTCGACTTTGGAGATCCGTACAGGAAGCACAAAATGATATGCAGGCAAGTGTGTCTAGGAACTCGCTATAATCCTCATGCAAGAAAGTTCTCGGGGCCACGCGGTCATGCTGATACGTGTTTTTTACATATATTCTGAACAGATACCATCAGAAGGCGCCAATAGCTTGGTTGGCCGTCACCACGCCTTTCTTCGTCTTTGTGATATGCGTGTTAATCGGTTTTATATTATATGGAGCGGGGCTCCACATTGTCAAAGTCGAGAAGGATTATCGCGAGAGTCAGATACTCAAAGCTCGAGCAGAAGCTGCTGACGTCGCCAAGTCACAGGTACTCATTCCATTACGTTTCAGCGCCAAAGCTCTTCGCTAACTTCAAGCTTTGAGTTTCTCACTTGAATAACATTCTTGTTGACAGTTTCTAGCTACCGTTTCTCACGAAATCAGAACGCCTATGAATGGAATCCTCGGTATGTTCAAATATCATGTAACTCGTGCTCTTCTGTGTGTATGATGATTTAGATGCTCGGTGGCATGACCTTTTTCTTGCTTTGTGATTTCAGGGATGCTCGCGCTGCTCCTTGATACGGATCTAAGCTCAACACAACGAGATTATGCTCAAACTGCTCAAGTATGTGGCAAGGCGCTGATAGCATTAATAAACGAGGTGCTGGACCGGGCGAAAATTGAAGCTGGGAAGCTAGAGCTCGAAGCTGTCCCGTTTAATTTGCGGTCCATACTTGATGATGTCCTCTCTTTGTTCTCCGAGAGTTCTAGGCATAAGGGCATCGAGGTACGCTGAATATATTTTCCGAGATATGTTATTATGTCTATTTTTTGTTAAATACAAATGGTTGTGTTTGATCTGACTTCGTTTTTTACACGTTGTTTCGCACCCTAACGCTCTATAACTAATCGGGGAGTGAAGTTGGCGGTTTTCGTTTCGGGCAGAGTTCCAGAAGTTGTTATTGGCGATCCTGGGAGGTTTCGTCAGATAATAACAAATCTTGTCGGGAACTCAGTTAAAGTAAGTGGAATCGAGACGTAAATCAAAGTCTCTATCGTAAGATGAATATATGGTTTGTATTTGTATCATTAGCTTAGGCATACATTGTTTTTTATTCTATTGGGATAATCTTATTTTACTATGGTTGAGAATATTTTCATCTAAATTTATTATTTTCCGTTCAATTTTGACTTAACATTGTTAGTTTCATTGCAAAATAACCAAAATACCCTTGATTGTCTTTCAGTTTTTCAAAAGTATGGTGTTTTGGTCAAGGGTGTTTTGGTCATTTTGTAATGAATACTAATCGTGTTAAGTCAAAATTAATAGGAATGAGAGTAAAGTGAGACCGATCCAAATCAACTTTAGTTAAGTGAAAAAGGGATACAACTATAGTAAAATAGGATTATCCTTTTCTTTCTCGGCCTACATTGTTATTAATCTTTAAATGCATTCTTTGGTATGATTGATATTGACTAGATTTAGTGTTTCATAGTTTACCGAGCGGGGACATATATTCGTCAAAGTCCACATAGCCGAGAACATGAAAGACGCTAATCCTAAACCTCACATGAATGGAGGGTCAGACAAAAATGCACATGGGCGGTACAAAACCCTGAGCGGCTATGAAGCAGCCGACGATCAAAACAGTTGGGACAATTTCCAACGCGTAACCATTGATGACGGGTCAAACAACTCGACGGAAAACGGCGATTCCGACACGGTCGCCCTCATGGTATGCGTGGAGGACACAGGAATCGGAATCCCCATGGCCGTGCAGAAACGCGTGTTCACGCCCTTCATGCAGGCGGACAGCTCGACCTCCAGAAATTACGGGGGCACGGGAATCGGCCTGAGCATCAGCAAATGCCTGGTCGAGTTGATGGGCGGGCAGATCGGTTTTGTGAGCAGGCCGAAGGTGGGCAGCTCATTTTCGTTCACTGCCGCTTTCCGGAGATGTAGGAAGGACGCATTTGCCGATGTTAAGAAACCGCATTACGAGTCTCTCCCTGTTGGGTTTAGAGGGCTGAAGGCGGTCGTGATCGATGAAAAATCGGTCAGGGCTGCCGTGACTCGGTACCATCTGAACAGGCTCGGTATCCAGGTTGAAGTCGCGGCAGCTCCTGGATTTGGGAAAAATGGTTCTTCAGCGTTCGGGTATGTTCTTTTTGTTTGCCGGTTAATTTTATCCCCTTCTCTTGGATTTTTAAAATTTATCCATCAACCAATACAAAGAACAGCCAGAAACATACTTTAAGAACTATATGTTTATTGTTATTCTCATTTCTACTATTTACTCTTAATTGCTGTATAGGTAATTAAAGGCTTTTTCATTGGTTAATTATGCAAATTCCTATATATGCCCTGAACATGGTATATAATATTTAGGTTTAGTTCTAGTTCCAACCAGTGTTTTAAAATTTTAGGATAGGTGGAAATTTTTAGAATATTGACCCAATTTTATATAATCGGGCTGTTTAAGTCGGTTAGGCAAATCAAGACAGTTTAGGTCAACCTAGGAGGAACCAAGCGGACTTAAAGTAATTTTTTTATTTTTAAATAAATAACAACTTATACTAGTAGGCATTTTTATTATTTTAAGGATATGAATGTTGTAAATCCCCGACTTGTCCGATTAATCTTTTATAATCCTCAAATTATTTAATTCGATTAATCTCTAGAAGGCCCTCTCCATCCGACTAGAGCTTAACATTTTCTACAACACTGTTAAATATTAAAGCATTTGGTTTTATATCTTAAATATTTATTATTATTATTATTAGTTTTATATTATAATTCATAATTTGACTGTGCATATGTAATAATTTCTTTAAGAAATTGGGATACAATTTTGATTAATCTTCGAGGTTCCTATCCGCCTCACTAGCGCCTAGCGTGTTTTAGAGCACGGGCTCCAACAAATTTCCAATAATATAATAATTCATACTTATATGGCATCAAATTTCATCACTACTTGCTGTTTTATTCTCTTGTAATCTGATATATGTTGTGTGATATCCAGAAATGCGATGCAACCAGATATAGTCCTCGTTGAGAAGGATTTATGGGTTTCCAGCGAGGAAGGCGGGTTCAGCGTACGCGCATCAGACTGGAAACAGAACGGGAACATCCATAAGCTTCCCAAAATGATTCTTCTAGCGACAAACATAAGTGGCGCCGAAATCGGCAAGGCCAAGGCAGAGGGTTTTGCAGATACGGTGATCATGAAGCCGCTGAGAGCCAGCATGGTGGCGGCGTGCCTCCAGCAGGTGATGGGTGAGGGAAAAAAGAGACAGCAGCAAGGCAAGGCGACTAACGGAGCCACCGTCCTCCAGAGCCTGCTCTGCGGAAAGAAGATTTTGGTGGTTGACGATAATAGGGTGAACCGTCGAGTTGCTGCGGGAGCACTCAAGAAGTTTGGAGCGGAAGTGGAGTGCGCTGAGAGCGGTAAGGTTGCGGTGACGTTGCTTCAGGTCCCACATAGTTTTGACGCATGCTTCATGGATATTCAGATGCCGGAAATGGACGGGTATGATTACTATCTCTTAACCGCCGTTTTAATGCAATTTATCTTCAATTTATAAATGAGCTCGTTGTAATTTAAGAACATTTTAGATTATGTGTTACATCTCACATGTCAATATTTTCCTTCCATTGGTTTGTTTTGTGAAATCATAGTTTTGCTATAGGCTGGTGTTAGACATTTATTTTGTTTTTGAAGTGTGAACATATTCACCATTTTTTAGCTCATAATAATTATAAGGGATAGTCACATAAACCCGTCGGGTAGTATTCTACTTTTGCATGGATGGCCCATATACTAGTTGATTGGAAAAAAAATTATGTAGGTGCTAGCTAGTCAGTCAGAGAGGACCTTGTAGGAACTAATCAGAAAATAAATCGAATTAAATGATTTATTGGAAATTATATAGGATTAATCAGACAAGTAGGAGATTTTTACAACATAGAAAAAATATACGGTTAACTATTTTTTGCAGTGTTAATGACCATTAAAATTAAAAATAAATTGAAAGCACAAAATATACCCATTAACAGAAAAGTTCTAAAACTACTTGTAAAAATACTACTTCAATTAAACGAAGTTTTCTATTTATCATCACAAAAATTACACAATAAAATTGATTTTTAACTGTTTTAGCTAGAATCAATTATATAGTGGTGACCCATTTTCCTGTTTTGATAGAGTTTGATAAAATGTGCACAATTTTGGATTAGTTGACTGTAAATGTAATACATACTCTAATTTTCTCTCTTCAAATTTGTATGCTTCTTATTGTGACAGTTCAAACATACTTTTATATTCCTGTTGTTATTAGATTTTGTATTTATATTATGGTTATTCCCAATTATACTCGGATTGCTCGGTTTTGAGTTGTACAAAGTTGTTGCAGTCAAATGTTTAGAGAACTCGTTTTTGTTTCAATTACTGCAGGTTTGAGGCTACCCGCCAAATCCGCTCGACGGAAACCAAAGCCAACGAGCAGTTAAACAGCGAGCCAGCAGGCGACGACGAAACGAGCGAGCGCGTAAAACCCAAGTGGCATGTACCAATACTAGCGATGACAGCGGATGTGATCCACGCCACGTACGAGGAGTGCCTGAAGTGTGGGATGGACGGCTACGTGTCAAAGCCGTTCGACGAGGAGAGCCTCTACCAGGCCGTCTCCAAGTTCTTCCAGGCAAAACCCGACCGGAGCGTATCGAAGTGAGGCAAGCAACAATATTTCCTCGGCAATTTTGACATTGTGCTGGTGAAATGTGGTTTTGTTGGGCTGGAGTTACATGTATACTATTGGTGTTACAGAGTTCTTCACTCCCTTGTATGTGTATATATAGATCTTTAGTGGGGATGGAGCTAAATTAAGTTCAGGTGTAAATCTTATATTTGTAAGTTACTTATTTTTTACTTTTGCTACATTGAGGAGATTTGTATAATTTTAATGAATATTATAGACCAAGCAATATTTGGTGCAGCTTGGACTCATTGCTCGCATCTTTTGCTATAAAACAGAGATTGGTTGAGTTTCAGGTAACTACAAAATAATAAATATGCATAACTGGACCAAAAATGGTAAGTTTAATGAGAGATACATAACAATTACATATTTATCATAAGCTCAACCTACCTAAAAGTTCAAGTTGATAGGTAAAAGTCCATATTGTTTATGTAAGCTAGTGAAGAAATTCACATCTTTTAGATGTAGGATTCCAACCCGATGGCATGATAGATGTCACGTCCAAGATAAAACCAAACTCTAAATTCACATATTTTAGATTTGAGATTCCGACAATATTTCATACAGGCTTGGTTCAAACGCCACCCCACCCAAGCATATAAACTCACTCAAACCTCTGACCGTTGGTGAAGTAGAGTCTCATTGGATCATTGCGCATGTACGTTTTCTCAAAACAAGTTTGAACACTTAATTGGATAAGATGATATATATTTCAATTTCCTGCTATGACAAAATACAAACATGGTAGACATTTTAAACCGGGACCGAACCAAAACTAGAGAACGAAGAATTATGGTTAATGATTCGGTTTTAATTCTTAAATTAAGAGAATCATTTAATTACGGTTTTGTTTCGGTTCTTAAAATTTAAAAGTGGCGGGTAACTAGTAAAAATTGAAACCGGTTCTAGATAAAAAAAATTATTTCATTTGCAAATTTTATACTTCGATCGTGTTGTAATAATTAAAGTTTTATCATTCAATTTACAATAGAACTTTTAGAAATTTCAAATTAAAGTTTTTGTCTGCAAATTGGGATCAAAATCGTCTAACTCGTACCATAAATTAGCTAATTAATAAAAATTGATAATAAAACAATTCCAATGAACAAAATCGAAATAAGTGAAACAAAGAATCAAACCGACCTCTTATATAATGGTTTTGATGGTTCCCAAAAATTGAAAACTAATCAATTTGATTCGGTCCAGTTCCTAAACCGTGCCACCCCTAGATACAAATGTGAAATTGTGTATTTTTAACCGGACATATGAATATTTCTCAAATATATTTGGTTTTTTTTGAATTACAAATATATTTGGTTTTAAATTTTGAATAATATATTTTCTCATGTAATATTTATTTGATTTGTTGAAAATAAATCATTATTCAACTATTGTTAATCTTATTTTATCTATCTTTGTTATGCTATTACATCTTTTTTCTATCTAATAAACAATCAAATTTGAAATTTCAATCATATGATCTTTATCACTCACAAACCAATTCATGATCATCTACAAAAGTTTTTTTCATATCTATATTATTATCGTGGTTTAAAATATATCGTCATTTGTTTATTGAAAATAAATAAATAAATAAATATCTTGTCAATCAGATTTAATCCTTACCGGTAAAGTTAAGTATTTGAATTTTTACAAATAAAAACCATTCATAAACAGAGTCCTGAAAACAACAAATATCCGTACGAAATAAAAAAATTCCCACTTTTTATTTCATTTTCCCAGTCTCCAAACAGTCCGTTCGTCACCGGAGAGAAAGCTGATCATGGAGAAGGCAAACACCACACCATCACTCTCCAATTTCGCGTAACTTCTCCTCTTCAATCTTCCCGCCAATTTCCTCCCATTCTCACACTTTCCCGAGAAAACAGAAAATTTTCCCGAGAAAACTGAAAAAAGCATGAAAAATGGCGGGCTCTGTTTCGGAGCCGCCGTGGCGTCAGTCTTGGCATGGCACTGTTGCCTCGTCGCCTCCTATTCGGGAGGCGGCGACGCGGCGGCGATGGAGGCGCTGAAGAAGGGAATCACGGAATTGGGGAACCTGAACTGGTCCGATCCGAACCCGTTTATATGGGACCGTGTACAGTGCGATTCCCTGAACCGGGTCACCCGGATCCAGATCGGCGACCAGAACCTCCGTGGCTCGCTCGCTCCCGAGCTCAAGAACCTGAAGTCGCTCCAGCGGCTCGAGGTCATGAGGAACCGGCTCTCCGGCCCGGTCCCGACCCTCTCCGGCTCGACCAGCCTCCAGGTCCTCCTCCTCCACTCCAACAACTTATCCTCCTTGCCCTCCGATCTCTTCTCCGGCCTCTCCGTCCTCCGGACCATCGATCTCGGCGACAACCCCTTCTCGCCGCCGTGGACGGTCCCGGAGAGCCTCCTCGACGCCGTCTCTCTCCAGCATTTCTCAGCCAACAACGCCAACGTCGTCGGACCGGTCCCAGACTTCCTCGGCGAGTCCTTCCCGGGGCTCGCGGCGGTCCACCTGCCGTTCAACCTCCTGGAGGGCGGCTTGCCGGCGAGCCTCGCCGGATCGCCGATCCAATCGCTCTGGCTCAGCAACAACAAGGCCGATTCGAGGCTGGGAGGTGAGGTCAGGGTTTTGCAGGATATGAGGATGTTGAGGGAGGTCTGGCTCAACGGTAACCACTTCACCGGTCCGTTGCCAGACCTCTCTCCGGAGCTTGAATCTCAGGGACAATGATTTCACGGGCGTTGTTCCGGCGACTCTGGTGAAGATCCGGTCTCTCCGGGTCGTGAATCTGACCAACAACCACTTCCAAGGCTCTCCGCCCAAATTCGACACCAGTCTAGTTCAGGTCGACATGATGGAGAATCGGAACAGCTTCTGCGTCAACGATCCTGGTGCTCCCTGCGATCCGAGGGTCGATGTTTTGTTATCGATCGCTGAATCTATGTTTTACCCGCAGAAATTTGCAGAGACGTGGAGAGGGAACGATCCTTGCCGGGGCTGGCCCGGAATCACCTGCTCCGGTGGGAACATCACCGTCATTGTTTTTCAGGGAATGGGTCTCTCCGGTACAATCTCGCCTCGCTTCTCTGAGCTCACGTCGTTACAAATCTTGATTCTCTCTGACAATATGCTGAATGGCAGTATACCATCTGAGCTTGCAATGTTGCCTGATCTAAGAAAAATTGATGTTTCTAATAATAATCTGTATGGTGATGTGCCACATTTCGATCGGGATGTGGATGTGATTGTGGAGGGGAACGAGCTGATCGGGAAGAAGCTCGTTGTTGATGCTCCACCGGTTAGAAGTAGCAGCAGCAGTAGTCCTCAGAGTTCGTTGAAGTCGCAATTTGTTAACGGTGATGGTAATGGGAAAAAGACTTATAATGTAGTAGTTGTTGTGGGTGGATCAGTTGGTGGTGTTTTGCTCCTTGGACTAATGGGAATTGCAGGTCTCTCTAAATACAATCGAAGGAGGCGTTCTTGTGTGTTTCATAGTTCGGATGATGTTGTTATGCAGAAGATCACCATTTCAGCCTCTCGTGCCAATTTGCTTGGGAGTAAAACCTATAGCTATGCCAGTCGTGGCCATAGCGATCTCCACGTGGTTGAGTCGGGGAACAATATGGTCATGTCCATAGACATGTTGAGAGAAGTGACTGAGAATTTCAGCGACGATCATGTAATCGGGCGAGGAGGGTTTGGGACTGTGTACAGAGGGGAGTTACACGACGGGACAATGGTTGCAGTGAAGAGGATGGAGTCTGGAGTGATCAACAATGCTGGTTTGGCAGAGTTCAACTCTGAGGTTTCTGTTTTAACACAAGTCAGGCACAGGCACTTGGTTTCGTTTCTGGGTTACTGTTTTGATGAAGTCGAGAAGCTGCTGGTTTACGAGTACATGCCTCGGGGGACTCTTAGTATGCATCTGTTTGATTGGAAAGAGGAAGGGTTGAAGCCCCTCGAATGGGCGAGGAGAGTGGTGATTGCTCTGGATGTGGCCAGGGGTGTTGAGTATTTACATGGATTGGCACATCAGAGTTTCATTCACAGGGATCTGAAACCGACGAATATTCTTCTTGGCGATGACATGCGAGCGAAAGTTGCTGATTTTGGACTTGTTCGACTTGCTTCAGATGGGAACGAGTCGTTTGAGACGAAACTAGCAGGAACATTTGGGTACATTGCACCAGAATATGCAGGTACGCCTTAATTCTCACTTCACACACCCATGTTATTGTTTATGTTTATGTAAAATTGTTGTTTATGACATACAGAAGACTGCAACACGAATTGGAGGAACATAGTCTCATTTGTAAGCAATGCATGGTTAGTGTATCTTTTAGAACATGAATAACAATCATAATCTCATTTGTAAGATATGCATATTTTTTTGTTAAAACTCCTTTAGTTTCATGGTCTTATATAGAACATGACTAACAATCATTTATTGAGTGGATAGTTGTTTTTAATTCTTCTAGTTTCATGGTAGATTGGAGGCATAGACTTTTGCTTATAGAAAATGAAAATAACACGGAAATGGTATGTTTCATAGTTGTTTATTGATTGGATTTTTACTTCCATAAGTGTTCTAAAAACGCCATGCCCTTGTTGGGAGGAAATGGCCTCTAAAGACTAGTCGAAAAATTAATCGAATCATTTGATTAATCGGGAGTTAATAGAGGACTAATCGGATCAGGCGAGTATTTTTAGAACACTTACTGTTTTGATTGTGTCTATTAGTAACAGCCTTTGGACAATCTTACACCATTAGCAAAATAAATGTTCATATTATACATGATGAAAATATTTCTGTTTTTGTTACCTATATATGTAAGTGGCCATGTTCTTTGCATTTCCAATTTGACACAAATTTATGATGTTGGTGATGGGTGAATTTGCAGCGACGGGGCGAGTTAGTATGAAGGTTGATGGCGAAAGGCTCTGGAAGCAGACTTCCAGCTCATGCCATGGTTTCAGAGAATGTATGGTAGCAAGGAGAGCTTCGCAGAAGTCATCGACCCGACGATTGCCTTAGACGAGGAGGTCTTGGGCAGTATCAGCACCGTGGCCGAGCTGGCCAGCCACTGCTGTGCCGGTGATCCGGGGCAGAGACCGGCTATGTCTCAGGCTGTTAATGTGCTTTCCTCTCTTGTGGAGCTTTGGAAGCCTAGAGGAGCTAATGCACAAAGGTCAGTGAGGAATTGGCTGCCCAGTGACGAGGATTTGTTGTGGGACTGTGACAACAATGTTTAGAAAACAGAGGGAAGGTGAAAATGAAGAGGGTGAATATCAAAAGCTTTTGATGACTTGCATTTTCTGTTTTAGTGTAGTTCTGGAGATATGCTATATTTTTAGGCTCTTTCATGGTTATTGCTGGAATTTTGGGGATTTAGATTATCGGAAATAGGGTTTTGGATTTTGAGTATATGCAACTTTCTTTTCTTCTGTCATGGCTACCGGTGTCTATTTTGTTATTTTCGGGCGGAGTTTTTAATTGTAGATACTCTCAACTTGGCGTGCACGTGAAAGAGTGTCAGAGTTCCATCTTTAAAAGACCATGAATTACATAATCAAATAAGTTTGACTTTGATTTCACTGTGTACTCAACATTATAACGAAATAGATATTGAAAATTATGTTTTAATTAAAACGATTGTACAATTCTGATAATTTAATCAAATGTTTGATGCAAAATTTACATAACATAAACTTTATTGACGAGTCTCCCACTATGGTCCTGTCCTTACGACGATAAACTACCTCGCTCAAAGTCAAATTTTTAAATATTTAATTTGACTACGTGGTTAAGGTTTACCTCATTTATTAAATTAGTATAGTCTAAAACTCATCATGTAAAACTAATTAAACTTTTGAGTCGACTTAACTATATCCAATTCATTAATATATTTAAATTTAATATAATAAAATACAGTTCTTTTACTTGTATTGAACATTTATAGTGCAAAATATAGGAGTTAAAACGAAATTGAGTTTGATTATTTTTTTCAAATCAAACGTTTACTTGATTATGTAAGTCGTTTGAGTATGAGTTGAGTGGGACATTTTTTTTGAGTCAAACTTT
>JAYMTP010001889.1:0-21796 GCA_036897365.1 Geranium brycei
AACCTGCCCCATTGTCATCCCTATTGATGTCATGCATGCAACTAATAAAACATTTTTATTTGGATGACATAATTTGTGGATTGAAACTACCTCTACTATTATGTCCTTTGTATGTTTAAGACTCGTTTCAAGAATGTTTCTTAGAGTATTTGTTCAATTGTTCTAATGTTACGTGGGATAGAATTTTGTTGAGTGCAGAGGGATGGGTTGAATTTTTGGATGAAATAGGTAAAAATGTGAATATCACTTAAAATTTAAAAATTAAGGTGATATATACTCATATTTATAGGAAGAGAGAAACAAATTTGCAACTTTTAGGTCAACACAGGGTTAACCATGTTGATACATGGTGATCATCACACTTTTCATTTATTCACTCTTTTATTTTTTTTTGTGTAATCGTGTGAATTTTCTATTAGTTTGTTCTCATTTATTTTTTCTATATACTAATATTCTGTCAGTTTTAATATATTTTTAGCCTTTAGTATGAGGTTCTAGTGGACGAGGTCCAACTAATTTGGGGTGTGAAATGCTTTCCCTCCTCGTCTGTTTTCATTTATAGAATATATATATATATATATAACATGATTATGAATGTTAGAAATTATAAATGTAACCTTAAGAGCCTTAGAATTAGAATGGGCCTAATTTAGTTTAAAATAACTAAATATATGAAGATCTTTTCCTTGAAAATGAGATCTCAACAAGAAGTAATTGAATACACATGAGTGCAAAAAGAGATGGTGGGAGCATGTAGAGTTAATGACCTAACAAACTCTATGTTTCGGACATTAATTAATAATATAATTGTTGTTACAATATATAAGACTAAGACAAGGGTATAATAGAGTTATAATTGATTTGTGGTTAGGTGATATTTGAGCAATCTTAATCAATAAGATAAGAATGTAATGGAATGGAAAGAAGGTGAGTGGAACATAGCATTAACCACCAAGAGGGAGATCACATAAACATAATATCTGGCTATAAAACGCTTGAAGATGAGCAAGTGATGAGGTGGGTTTGGAATGAAGTGCTTGTTAGAGAGACCCACAGAGTCAGAGAAGCATGAGAGGAGAAGGAGAAGGAGAGACAAGTGCTGGCTATTTTGCTCTGTTTTTGTTTTCCATTTCCAATTATAAACTTACCTTTGTTTCTGTGAGTCCCATTTCTTAGCTGTTTCTCGTGCCCCAATCTCCCTTGTCCCCTTTTCTATCCTCATTTTTTATTATTTTATTAATACTCATTCAAAAATAATAATTTCAAATTTGGTACTATAATTATCACTATTTGTTGGAGCCTCACAACCTTAAAAATGGAATCTCGATCCTCACTGCAACCCCTGCCATCCTCCACTTGTTCATTTTGTGTCTCATTCATCTCACTCTCAAAAAATTACCCAACAATTATTATACATACCCTCTAATCCTATTCAAAATTTTGTTGTTTATATACCAACTAATCATTTCATAAATACTGGGAGATTTAGAATCCAACCATTTGGAAAAACAACAAGACACAAAACTATAGGTTTAAAAATCTAATTATGCAGAAGCTTTGACTGACCACTGTTCAAACATAGATGCTCTAGAATCCAAATAGCCTCATCAATCAAAGCTCATCAACTCTGTTTAAATATAGTATAGGTAGTAACATGCATAATGATATATTTTTACATTTCTTATAATAATTCTGTACAAAAAGTAAGTGTTTCTATAAAGTTGAAAATAACTCCAATCATCTACTAAAATAGAGTACCATAAATTTTGGCTATCTATAACACGTACCCACCAGTTCACCATGCATGTTCTTATTCACACTTGTAATATTAGATCTTTGTGGTCAAAGGAACAGTAGTGGGTAAGAAAAGTCCAGGTCAAAATTTAAGGTCACATGGTATGTTTTGGTCGGTACATATTATATCCTTTAAAACATGAAATAGAGCAGGGGTGTTTCAGTCATTGTTCCCATAATAGAAGATACTAGTAGTAACTACAGTACTATAAGCAATCAAAACCACAACTTCCCTGAATTTTATAACCAGAAAAAGGAAAATGTGTAACGACCTGAAAAAAGTTGAGTTCCAAAACACAAAATCAAATATTGTTCAGTTAGAGGCATACCTGAAACGGTCCACAAAACAAGCAAGTGGGGCCCACAACGTAAGTTCACGAGGTTTAGTGTTTAGAGAACACAAATAGCGTATTGGTTCACATGCTGTCACGTGATCACCACACAATTATGAAGCTATTAGCATTAATAAGGTATTGTCTTGTCTACTCATGTCATGTGAGGAACCTCATGACTTAACCTAACCTACACCATATATTTAATTGTTTTCTTCTATTAGAGAGTTTGTTATTAAAACGTGGACTTTTCCATAACACTAGCTCATATTTAATCATCAGAAAAATACAAATTTATGTCTTTCTATATGAGTACCTTTGAGTCTATAGCATTCTCTATTCCTAGTCTTCTTTTTTTTCTTTTCACAACTTCAATTTCAAACTGATTGCTTCATCTTCATGTTTTTCTATCTCAAGAAATGAACCTCTTTTGTATTTTATTTCATTTCAAATAGAATAAAACGATGTATTTTCCAATAATTGATAAATGTTTGTGGTATAATATCTTAGATTTATGTATATAACGTGGTTAAGGATTTTTAATTGAAAAATACACATGAAATACCAAGTCATATTTATTGGAAAGTGAGTCACAAGTATTAATTGAAATACATATTTATTACCCATAAGTCAATGATGAAATTAATCAATCTCAATATCAATATGCCAGCATTAGCTATATATTAGAGTTAATCATCCCCTAATTATCCACCACAGCTGACTTGTTCAAGTGGTCAACTATTATAACTTATGATTACAATTTTAGAATTCATGTCCCAACAATAATACTAATGGTAACTTTAAAAAATAATCATCTTATGATCAGAGTCGGCTCAACGATTCTTAAGGCTTAAAGCAAAAGTTGTTAATGAGACTTTTTGTCCAAAGTAAATATTGATTTGAAAATTTATTTTCAATTTGAGCTTAAAATTTAAGATATTTTTAAATTATATTTGAACTTTATTTTTTAAGTGAGCTTAAAACAATTATTTTATTTGCTTTATAAACGAGCCGGCCCAGCTTATAATTATTTCAATAATTTCATATCTCTTACTTAGATTTCGTTGATTCACCTTATTAAGATGAGTAGTTGACATTAGTCTCACTAAACCCACTTATATCCCACTAATTTATAGGGTCGTGTTGAGCTATAGATTTGGAGTGGGACAGCGGCCCAGAACAGAACATCTCTGCGAATACGAACATGTACTTAATGGGCTCCTGCTCTTGCACACAGGCCCATATAGGATTCAGTTTTCATGGTATCCGATTGATTGTTTTTTATAGCAAAGCCCGACGGGTTTAGTGCAAGGCCCAAAATGACCAGAAAATTAGAGCGATGACGATATGACCGTCCGATTCTCATAAAGAATTTGGTTAGAGCATCAAATAAACAATATTTTAAAAGGTTTCACATATATGATTATTCTTCATCCCGAGAGTTCAGGGAAGATGATAACTTAAAAAGTGATGATAAGATCAAATACTAGACGGTACATTTATCATGTTTGTAAAGAAATGTTAAAAAAAATTTGAATAATTTTATTTTCGAAAAATTTCATATTAATTTTTTTAAATATATTCTGAAATAAAAAATGTTGAAAATGATCCGAAGTTGGTTTCGCTAATCAACTAGTGGTCCAAAGATACGAAGCAATATTTGGAATAGAGAAATATATGGTCTGATGTTTGATTAGTATCATGATCTTGATGTTCCCCAATACCTGTAATTTCCTATTTCTTGGTCCTTACTTTTGCTTTAAATGGAAATAAATATCTTCGGGAAGATGTGGGTTGCGAGGAAAGTCAATCAACATATTTGGAATTGGACGCCAACTTACAAATACAACCACATTCAAAAAATCCAGTGCCAATCATATTCCACACACATGTCAATCATGTATCCATCATACAAATCCACCTCGAAACATCTAAATATATAGCTTCCAATATTATAATTATTTTGCAAACCATTGCTTAACACGCCCATTTAATTCTTTCTTTCTTCCCCACTTAACTATTAATTACGAAAAATCAATTATTACAATTTGAAATACCAACTTATTATTACTATAACAGTTACTTTATAACGGTAATTTTTATCATTCAATGAATGTTCGAGCATCATATATATACTTAACAGTTTTTCAGTTTCTTGCCACGTCATTAACACCATGAAGAAACGGACACGTGGTTGGTATTGACTGATGATTAGAGTTGCAATCAATTGCCAACCTCGACCTACCCAACTAGAGACACACACGTGGCACATCCTATAAATCAAAATCGGCGAGAGAATCAGTAGCCAGGGGTCGCTACGTGGCATCTCGGAGGGATGGCGTGTTGGGATTTTCTTGCGGCCGCAAAAGCGCCTATTATTTCCCCAACACGTGCGGTCTCATCAATTTACACGCTTGATTCGGACAACCATTTGTCGGACCACTTTAATTTTGCCCAAATTAAGCTTAAAAGCTATGCTTACAATATGATTATTGACTAGTGTGTGCCGCCATTGTTGATCATTTTAGCGCTTTCAAGTAATTGATTAATAAAGAAAATGCTAAGGTAATGGTGGTGGTGACTTTCCAAATAGAGAATTAATAAGTGAGGAGGATGTGTCCTGTATGTATATGCTTGGAAAAGAAGGTTTCCAGAAATAGCAAAATGAGTTTAATAATATAATAGTAGTGGGCCCCAGAGAAGAGGTTGCGCTTTCAGGTACGGACGGTGCCGGTGGTAAGAGTCCAGACCAGACTGTAGTTCGAAGCAGGCGACAGTGGCACGTATGGGCCTTCAGAGGGTTACACGTGTGAGGCCCAAGTCCCGTTGAAGAGCTAGGTGGCTATTTTGCGGTTTATTTTGTTAAATGGAAGGGTGTAGTCGACACTTGGGCCGGCCAGCGGCTGACGATCACTTCGAGGATTTTTTTCACGGAAATATATGTTGATTCACCGCATTCTCCTCCTTCACTTACGCTAACCCACCCACATTGTCTCTTTCTCACATCACCTTCATGTATATACATGCTCTAATGTTAAGATTTGTGATTTAATTACTGCATTATTTTTTATTTAATTATTCATTGTACACTTTTTGTTTTCATTATTTAGATTAAAAGAAATTTCATTAAATTAAAACTCTTTATTTTATAACAAAAATATATTATTGTATTTATTTTTAAAAATAAACAAAAAGTTAAATGTTATCGTTTGATTGAACAATGATAAGTAAGTTGTGATAAGATACTTTCAATTACAAATTATGATTATTTTGATGTCATTACCCAACATGTGTTGTACCTTATCAATCATGGGTAACAATTAACTACATGGAAGTTATTATAGTACTTTTACACAATTGCCCCAAAACTAATTAAACTCTACCATAATATGTGTGTTCTTTATTTTCTTGAGAGATTAAGAGTTATCTTCACACAATCACTTGTATGAATTAAATTGAAATTTAGATTTTACATCTGTATCTGGATATGCTGTTCTTTCTCTAGAATAAACACATAAGTTAAATGTCACCGTCTGATTGAACAATTGTAAGTCTAGAATAAACACATAAGTTAAATGTCACCGTCTAATTGAACAATTGTAAGTTAAATGTAATAAGATACTTTATATCATAAAATACAGTTATTATGATGTCATTACACACCTTATGTTCTCCCTTGTCAACCATGGGTGGCATATAACTACATGAAAGTTATTATATAAAGTTTTTACACAATTTCCCCAAACTATTTAAACTCTATGATAATATATGTGTGTTCTTCATTTTCTTGAGAGATCAAGAGTTATCTTTACACAATTACTTTATGAGTTAAATTGAAATTCAGATTTTACACTTGTATCTGGATATGCTGTTCTTTTTCAGAAATAAACACATAAGTTAAATGTCACTATACATTCACACAGACAGACAAGACAGTTGTTATAACAATTTTACATGATTATCCTCATCAACATGCCAAACACAAATTCTCCATCCATCTTAATTAGAAGTTACAAGTTCATTTAAGCGAGACAATCTCAAACCAGACGTTGACAATGGTACGGCAATGACAGAAATATCTTCATACATGTTATTGAATTAAGATGTAGATGATTGCATTTGGGTTAGGCTGTCCTTCTCTCTCAAGAATATCTTGGTTTCATAACGTGTCAGATCCCAAACAAACAAGTATTAATTAGAGAAGATGAGCGGTTGAGAAAGGGGTTATTAGTTCAGAATAAATTAATGGATTTTCAGCCATATGGAGACGGAGGTGTTGCTTGGTATAAAAAGGTGTTCCCAGAAACATGGTGACGCCTGTCTCTTAACTCCTCTATATAAATCAGCTCAACCCCCATATTTTCTTCACACCCACTACTATAATATAGCATACATATCAATATCACCACCTTTAGCTCTTCTCTCATAATCTTAATCATCATCATCATCATCATCATCATCATCATCATCATGATACTTGAAATTATACTAGTGTTGTTCACTTGTTCTCTACTTGTTGGGTTTGTGAAATGTCAAGAGCAGGAGAAGAAGAAGAAGAGATCATTGCCCCCGGGGTCGATGGGGTGGCCTTACATAGGGGAAACGCTGAAGCTGTACACGGACAACCCGAACTCCTTCTTCTCGAAGAGGCAGAAGAGGTACGGGGATGTGTTCAAGACGCACATATTGGGATGTCCATGCGTGATGATATCGAGCCCTGAGGCGGCCAGGGTGGTTCTGGTGAGCCAGGCTCACCTGTTCAAGCCCACCTACCCTCCCAGCAAAGAGAGGATGATTGGACCTCAGGCCATATTCTTCCACCAAGGGGCCTACCACTCGCGCCTCAAGAAGCTCGTTCAGGCGTCTTTCCTCCCCTCCGCCATCAGAGGCTCCGTCTCCCAGATTCACCAGATTGCCACCAATTTCCTTCCCACCACCCACAAACAATCCACCACCATTAACACTTTGCAACACATGAAGAGGGTATGTATCTCTTAATTAACTTGTATTACACAATATATATATGTATATATATGCTTGTTATGTCGGTCCAATATTCATCATATTATGTGATTTTGCAGTATGCTTTTGATGTGGCAATGATATCAGTGTTTGGGAGCAACAAAAAGGACCTGGAAGTAGAGGCAATTAAACATCTGTACCAGTGCCTGGAGAGGGGCTATAACTCCATGCCACTGGATCTGCCCGGTACTCCTTTTCGCAAAGCTATGAAGGTACGTTAAACTAGCTTGTATGTATGTGTACATTAATTTTGGTTGGTTTGTTTGAGTAATTGATTGAGTATGAATGGCTTGTAGGCAAGAAAACAGCTGAACGAGACACTCAAGGAATTGATAAAGAAAAGAAGGGAAAACAGAAAAGGAGGAGATGGACAAGGACAAGGGTTATTGGGAGTGTTGTTAGGGTCTAATAATAAAAAAGAGGATGATCTGAGTGATTCACAGATCGCGGATAATATCATCGGTGTGATATTTGCTGCTCATGATACCACAGCAAGTGTTCTTACATGGGTTCTCAAGTACCTGCACGATAATGGGGATTTGCTACAAGCTGTCACGGTAACTAATTCATTCATTCCCTCCCTCTAATAATTGATGTCCTTGTTGGATTTTTTTAATGTTGTTGAGGGAATTGTATTTGTTGCAGAGGGAACAAGAGGCAATTAAATGTAAAATAGCAAGACAAAACAGAATGCTAACATGGGAGGATACAAGGAGCATGCCGTTGACTAGCAGGGTATATATATATATATACATCTTCTTCTAATTAATTATTGGCTTGGATGATTGATTATGTAAGTAATTAAATGGATGATGATCATATAATTAGGTGATTCAAGAGACACTTCGAACAGCAAGCATATTGTCGTTCACGTTCAGAGAAGCGGTGGAGGATGTTGAGTTCCAAGGGTACTTGATACCCAAAGGGTGGAAGGTTCTGCCCCTCTTCCGTAGCATCCATCACTGCGCTGAGTTTTTCCCTCACCCCGACAAATTTGATCCTTCAAGATTTGAGGTACTAATATTATCATAATTCAGATCTCTGATGTTCATGCTCACGCTCATGCATGCACTGTCACTGTGTATACATGTCAATAGTGGTCGAGAGTTTGATGTAACGTCATTTTCATGTCCGTATACATACTGATACTGGTATATATATGTATGTACA
This sequence comes from Geranium brycei, assembly GCA_036897365.1. Lineage (NCBI taxonomy): Eukaryota > Viridiplantae > Streptophyta > Magnoliopsida > Geraniales > Geraniaceae > Geranium > Geranium brycei. Next base: position 8,319 of record JAYMTP010001889.1, read on the forward strand.
TAGTATAGTACTAGATGGTATATGTTGTGAGAGTCAATGATGGATATGGAAATCTTGTTAGTATCACATCACGTGAGCAAGTTTTGTACGGTAGTCACAGATCCATCTCTATCTCTATCTTAATTTGCATATATAATTATAAGATGAGAATTGAAGAGAAGGAGGAGATGATGATGATGATGATGATGTGGGTGTGAATGTGCAGGTGCCACCGAGACCTAACACGTATCTTCCATTTGGGAATGGAGTGCACTCCTGTCCAGGCAGTGAGCTGGCCAAGCTTGAAATGCTGGTCCTCCTTCACCACCTCACCACCTCTTACAGGTACATACACACATATATACCAATAATTCATACATATATAATTACCACTCTTCTATGATCTAATGTTGTTCCTTACGGCCTGGAAGTGGTCCTCGTATGTATTATCAATTATATATTCAAATTTGGACACAGACACACATATTCAGTCATTTCTGATCTTCCGAATCTTTGAATATCCTAATTACCATAATCCCATTTTCTTTATCCGCATGCATGTCCTTGTCCTTGTTCTTGTCCATGGACTCAGCTCATGCTTCCTAGGCAAGAGAGAGTTCATTTAATAAGTATGAGATCACTTAATCCAATCCTCACACGATAATAATTGGTGATACCATAATTTCATTTGGGACTAGACTAGCATATGGACATGTTGGTCCAGCTATGCACAGAGACTCCATTGTCATGATCGTCAACACCAGCACCCACCTCTTTGCTCTGTTCTCCTCTGCTCTGCTCTGGATATTGTCCCTGCCTTTTCCCTCTCTCTTGGCCTTACATATTTCACACATATCAAAATTTCCCATCTTCTACTTTGGCTGGCTAATTTATATTAACTGTTAAAACCAATTATAACATGTGACTTAATTGATGTTTGTTTCAGGTGGAAGGTTGTGGGAGACGACGATGGGATTCAATACGGCCCTTTCCCTGTCCCCAAAGGTGGCTTGCCCATTCAACTACATCTCAAGAACAACAACATCAATCCCAATTAGATCATTTCACAATTCTTCTTCTTTTTTTGTTCTACTTTGTTCAATGGGGCCAATGTCCCTCCTCCAAGTGTTTCTTTTTTTAGTTCACAAATCTGTCATTGTAAAGTGCTACCCTTTGTATCTTCTTCCTTCTTCCATGTATCCTCTCTTTTTTTCCACGAGAAAAGTCAAATTCATGTGTAAGTAAAATGTTTGGTGTAAAAGTAACAGTAAGAGATAAGGAAGAGAGATATAGAAACTGATCGATCATGAGAGGATGAGATGTGTGTGGTTTCTAATAACTCCCAGCATATATCCATCAGTATATATGTATATGAATTTTCACCCATGCCATCAATCTACTTTCTATTCTTGTTACCACAAAGACACCTATCCAAATATCTCAACTATCCAGCGCCTTGTGCTTGCTACCATTACACGTTGTCACACCAAATAGACCTTGTATTTTGAATGAAGCAAACACCATCACAGGAGCAAAACATTATCTCTACTTGAGTCATAACAGTACAAGTCAATTAACATGTATATATGTAAGTAAACAACACCATCATTTTAAACATATATTCTACGAAAGGTAATTCATATCCACACCATATATAATATGCAGAAGCAAGAAAAAAGAGAAGAAGCTCCAAAACTTGAAAGTAACATTACACACGTCTATAACTGGCATTGGACCCATCAACATGTCAAAATCTGGATTTTGAGAAATGAAATCATCAAATGAAAAGTCAGACTATGAGAAGTTATCTCCTATGAGCACAAGTGTATGATCAAAAGCTCAGTTCTCAGATTGGGAAGTGGCACAACTGAACTTTCTTGCGACACGTGCAAAATGATGGGATTAGTAGCAATGCCAGCATATATCCACACACACATAACAAGAAATTATAATTGAAGGAAATGAACCTGTACATCCCTACACGGAAACTTTGCGAATCTGGAATCGACCATGTATAATATACTGATACTGCTCTTCTTAAATACACAAGGAAAGGAACTCTAATTTCCTAATTAAGGTGGTCAGTGCAAGGATCTAAACATGCTACATTTGTCTAGTTATAATGCAATAACCAATGTTGGTCGATATATAAGATATACTTCACATCCGATGAGTTGGCCTTCATTGGCGATCGGATACACTTCACATCTGATGAGTTGGCCTTCATGTGCATATGTGGTGGCTTCCACACATCCTAGATCTTCTTACCTTTTGGGTGTGTGTTCCAATAATCATAATAATCATATTCAGCTACGTACTTGAATGTTCAACTTGCTATTCCTTCATACCTGCAACGATGATGATTATTAGGTACATGTTGAGCAACAAAACGCAAGTAAAGACCAGATTATAACAGAGTCAAACATGTCACTATTTGGGATTAAATGTCCTCTCTCATGAACAACAAGTCCATATAATTTAACATAACATCTTCATCCTAGCTATAGACATACTTTGTACTAATTAACTTCCATTCCCCTTCCAGAATCTGAGTATTTTAGATGTGGTAAGGCCACACTTCTTCTACATGTATCTAGGTATATACCTAATGGATTAGAATATTGAGATTTGATTGTAATCAAACTATATAGACATGTTTTTTCAAAAAAAAAATTAAACCATAAACACAAAGCATAACTCATATTGATGACAGAGAATCAATTATCATAATTAGAAGAGTAACCTTAGATTGAATTCATCTTTGACAACTATGATGATTTCTAAATTACCAAACCTTTTCGCACCATTTGATGTATTATACTATTAATGGATGAGAGTATATACCAATAAACTAAACGTGTGTAATTTAGGGGCCAAAGGTCCACAACCCTAATTATAGGTGAGCCCTTAATTATTTATGATAATTCTAATTTGGTCTGTCATCAAATTAGAATTATATCAATGCTCTCTACACATTATTTCGGTTATATCCATGAGACAATCTTATTATTGATTTAAATCAGTTTTATTAAGCCAACATAAACAATAGTCCCACATATGTATTAATGCATATGTGATCCCTTAAACAAATGTTTTAACAATCTCCTATTGAGCCACATAGGGCCACATATAGTTCTATAAAAACAAGCTTTTAGAAACAGGGTTGGTGTATCATTATTATGATAAAAAAGAAAAATATATGTTAGGAGCTCACTGATTCAAAGATACGAGCTCACTGATTCAAAGATACTATGCAAGTATTAGAAGCTTAAGATCCTTGAAGGAGAAGTTGGAGGAGGCCCAAAAGCTTTGGGTCAACACTCTACATTTTGTGAAGCCTCATTTTGCCTCTTCACATTGTGAGCATATCATAATTTGATCCAGTCTTTGGTCTTGTTATGCACTTATATCTTATAGTAATGTATGAAAATCCAAACTTGATTAACATGACGGACAGATCTACATTATTTTTTACATAACAATCTAACAAGTTCAGTGAATATCAAATTTTCAAGAAAATGTAAAGAGATTCGTTACATACTTTTCTTGAGTTATTAAAGGGTCAAACACAACTTTAAATGGTAAAGCCTGACTGATCTCTATTACCCTCAAGAAACAATCGATTAGAAATACCTTATATATGGTTCCTCTCGATCTCTAACTCTTCCGGCCTTTAAAACAAGAGCCTTAAAAACTTGAAATTCTGCAAATCTATCAACTTTTTCAAGCGGAAAATACAACTATTTCCTCCTCACCAACTCTTGAAATCACTACATTAACAACACCCAAAAAATAATATGTACTATGTTAGGAATAAATGTAGCATAAAAGTGCCAGTTTATTGTTCATTGTGAATCCTCGGTCATTTTGAGATGGTCCAATCCGAGCCAATAATAGTTCAGCTGTTAATAAAATTTTATTAAGAATGACAATTAAAACGTGTCGAGTGACGATAATGCCAGGTGGCGTAGAGAAACAGTGTCCGTTAGAACGGTTAGGAAAAGAAAATCTAAAACAGAGCGGATTCTACGGTCTCGCTTGTGTGGTATATAAATAAAAGGAGCGGACGCTGATTTTCCTCTCCTTTTTTTTGATTAACTGTCCTAATCTCATCATCATCATCCTCCTCCTCCCTAATAATTAAGCGAAGAATGGCGTACGAGGATCAGAAAGAACCGAAATTCAATTGCCTTTTATTTGGTAAGTTTTTGATGCCAAACCCCTCCGGAATCATAAATCAAGTATTCTATGTTATTGTAATTGTGTTGTATATATGTTACTTACAGATATAGATGATACTCTCTATCCCCTTACTTCGGGTTTGTCTGCTCATGTCACCAGGAATATCCGAGGTACCACTCCTTATGTTTCATTCACTTATTACATATGTTGCTCGATCGATAATCACATATGTTTTTTTTTTGTGTAGAATATATGCTTAACAAACTTGGCATAGAGGAGACGAAAAGCCCTGATTTATGTGTTTTGTTGTGCAAGAATTACGGGACAACAATGGCTGGTCTCAGGGTACACTACTATTTCCTAAACCTGAAATTTATCACACAAAATAAATATTGATGAGTTGATGTTTTTATCTTTGCCTTGTTTCCAGGCTATTGGTCATAATATTGAGTATGATGACTTTCATAGGTATGTAAGTATATGTATGTTGGGCTCTAAGCCCCTTACTTTGGATACATGATGAATATTTGATTGCATGTTTAATTTGACAGTTATGTTCATGGAAGATTGCCTTATGAGATGCTCAAACCCGACCCTGTTCTAAGGAATATCCTACTAAGCTTGCCCATAAGAAAACTTGTTAGCTTGGTTTCTCTATTACACGTGTAATGTAATGTAATGTAATGATGCTTGTGCTTTCAAGTGATGCTAATATCATATATGCAGGTTTTTACAAATGCAGATGAGCGGCATGCGACAAGAGTGCTTGGCAGGCTTGGAGTGGAGGACTGCTTCGACAGGGTTATATGCTTTGAGACTCTCAATCCCACAAACACCAAGGGCAGTGATGACAAGGATGATTATTCCAAGTCTGAAATATTTGATATCCTCTCCCATCCGGATTGTGATTCTGCACTTCCTAGGCCTCCCGTCGTTCTTTGCAAACCACTTGAGCCTGCATTTCACCAAGTCTTCAACATCACCGGCATTGACCCTAAAACAACTGTGAGCCACATTAATGTTATGCCAATTTGGTCACTATCATATATATTTAACATTTTCATTTCCTCCTACCTTTCAGTTGTTCTTGGACGATAGCCTCAGAAATATACAGTCCGGGAAGCATACAGGGCTGCACACTGTATTGGTAAAGCTAAGATTACTCCCTCAATATCATGTACCAAACAATTACTTTATTTACTTTGTTTGGGTTTGAGTTTAGGTGGGCACTTCACATCGAGCAGCAGGTGCGGATTATGCGTTAGAGAGCATCCACGACATGAAGGAAGCACTGCCACATCTATGGGAGGCCAATGACAAATCTCAGGAGACATTACTACTGAACCCACTACAGTCATAGCTTAGCTTATAATGAACCAGTTACTAGGAAGCCATAACTTCTTATTTCAATCTCTTCCTTTTCCCTTGTTCCTTTCTTGTAAATTAGTGTAATTTACCTACGGCCTCTTTGTTTCGTGATTGAAATATTTAATTTTAAACAAATTTTCTAGGACCTCCTATGTTATGTTTTCCATGTCATTCTAAACAAGGCTGGCTCAACAATTATTAGAGCTCTAGTCTAAATTATTAACATCAGTTGGCCTTATTTTGGGGTGGGTCTGAAACAAGTGTTTTACCTGCTTTGTGGTGAAGTATGTTGCAGCAGGCATGCTTCTAAATGCCCGAATTCGACTCCAAGCCCAAGGTACTTCAAATCACGCAAAGATAACCTCAACTAAAGGGCATGTAAAAGCTATAATAACCATAATCTAAATGTTACTACATCAACCCTTAATGTCATTTTGAAAATTGAATGAGAGGCAAGGTGATGTTGCCTCATTCCTTGTATTATCGAAGCGTCATTGAAGTGTATGCCTCGACCTGAAGTACCTGATTGTTATGAGGCTCACTCTAAATCCTAAACAGAGAAAACATATTTATGTGAATGTCACAATATAGATGTTTTTGGTTTATGAAGTCCATTCCAATTGGGAAAAATGATAAGTTGTTTGTAAGTGCAAGTGGAAAAAAAGGGGCCATGAAAGGATCCCATTTGAAAGTACAAAGAAAGAAATATGCTAGTATAGTTAGATTTTACATGATTATGTATATTATGTTTTTGGTTTATGTAACTATATATCTTTTTCATAACAATTGTCTTTGCACCATTCACATTTTCAAAGTGATCTTAACCCTTCTATCTAATATTCAATAATCAATAACTAGTAAATAAAGAATTTATGATTAAAAATTTAAATAAATACTAATTAATAATTAAGCATTACTAAATAAATATGTAATTTGTTATTTTAATTTTTATCTCTAGCACTTCTGGTCCCACATTGATTTTTGTTTTACGAATTTCCTTGGCTTCTAATTTGCAAATTTATACTTGATCTAGAATAAGGGTGGGAATGAGTTTAGAACGGGACTGGACTCTCCAGTTCTCAATTTTTGAGAACTAGAATCAGTTTCAACTTTACAATTCAAATGTTTTAAATAGAGTGAAAATAAATATTGGCATTATTAGGCAGGTACTCACATGCACATTGTTGTATGCTATATGTCTCAAACTTGCATCCATTTTTAGGCTATTTAACGCAAGATAATTTAGAAGTATAATAGATCTCTCTGTTCTAAGTAAGAACCCGCTGGTCATATAATTGATGAATTATTTGTAGTTGAGCTGCTGAATTTGATACTTTCAAAATGGCAACTCTCTCTTTAATTTCTATTCACAGATACTACAAAATTTGTCTTTGAATGAAGACACAAAATAAGGGAAAGTGCATTATGTATATCAACTCCTAATAATAGTACAACAATATTGAGTTGGGTCTATGCAGGTCTCCAACATGAAATGGCATAGATGGATCGTCCCTTCCACCCCTGCAACATCCACTGCCCTTCCTCATGAATCACAAAATCCTTATGGTACCCCGATCGCGCCCTCTCCTTGATGCTACTCAACAGCTCTCTATCCAACGGAATTGGCCTCAACCCGGCCCTCGTGTTCCTCACCTGCCACTGCTTGTACGTCTCCGGCCTCTCCACCCTCTCCATCCCTTCGCAGGCTACGGCATTCATCGCATCCCTCGCGAATATCTCCCTCTCGAACAGCATCCTCTGCTCGTCCTCTCGGGGTATGGTCACCTCAAACATGTCGAACAGCGACGAGAAGTGGAAGAGAGCCTCCCTGAACCTCGTCACGAAGAACGGGGCATTGTACGTCCCGTTCACCACTCCGTGGACAAAGAGGTCTGGCTTTATGCTCCTGATCAAGCTCAGAACCGCATCCCTCGGGCTGTTGGCGGCCACTGTCTCGTCCGGTATGTTCTTCAAGCGATACAGACAGTTGACCACGGTCGTCTCGTCCCTGTCAATGTTGAGATCCTCGTACTTGATGGTCTCCCATTTCTGTGCTATGACGTGGTACTCGAATGGGACGTTGAATCTCTTACAATAGCTCTGTAACCGCCTCCCGGTCTCTTCAACCCTCTCCGCGGGGCGAAAACCGTGCTGGGGGAGCTCTATTCCCGTAATGCGGATCGCGGGAGGTCCACCGGGCCTTCTGGACAGCTTCTGGATGAGACAGGGCCATTGGTAGCCGTAGAGGATTCCAAAATCGATGATGTGGAGGCGCGTGGCCTTCTCCGCCTGCTTCATGATCATTCTGTTGGCGTAGTAATGTGACATCCTCTTGAAAGGGCAAGCCGTGACGTAAACCTGGTAGGCTTTGAGAATATCGGCTGCTGAGGTGGAGTTGCTGACGAGGGGAGAGTAGGTCGGGGTGCTCGCTCCAGCGAGGCGCGCCTCGAGCGCATTGGCGAAGTAATGGGCCGTCCTCTGCAGGCCGTCGCCGTGAGGTGATGAGTGGTGCCTTATTTGGTTTAGGAGGTCGTGTGAAGTCCTCTTGTCATTGCTGGCCACTGATTGGGAACACTGAGTTAGCAGAGTCCACAAATCCACTCCCTCGCCGCCTCCTTTCTTGCCGTTTTTCTTCCCTCTTTTGCTCTTGGCTGTGGACTTTTTGGTGGAAGAAACACTCTTCGATTCTGCTTCGCTTTGGTGGAAGAAACACTTCTCTGTCTCGTCTCCCCCGCCGCACAGCAACACCTTGTCGAACATTTTAAGATCGATTTCTTCACACGATATCGAAACAGCCGACTGTTTGTTGCTCCGTTCTTCCAAACCCTCGTCTCGCTGATGGCTCTTCTTTGCCCTCGACCCATTTGGCTCCAGATATTGATATGATTCAAAAAGAGGAGGGTTTGTTGGAGAAGCTAAAATGGAATCGGTACTGGAATCTGGACTGTGTATATATTGAAACTGGTTAAGACAGGGGAGAGGGTCGTCGGGAGGATGTACGAGGATGTCGTATAAGGATTTTTCAGCGGCTTGAAGGGCAAGACAGTCCTGCAACATGCAGGGCCTTTCCACCAAGTCTTCTTCTTCCATGAGCATCTCACCTATGTACTTGAGAATCGGATTCGAGGATGTCCCGTCGTCCGAAGAGTAGTCTCCGTCGGAGCTCGGGGACGGAACAGAGTCGGAATTAGGAGGTTGAGAATTTGTCAGAGATGACATGAAATCGGTATCCACTAGAAACCCATCATAGTTTAGATCCAAAATTGCATCCATGGAATAAGGATATTCTCCAAAAAGGGTATCCAATTCCATAAATGGAAAATTTGAAAGCTGAATCGAAGATGTATGGTATCTTGAAATGAAGGAAATAGAAACTCAGTTTTCTACTAAGAAGAGAGAAGAGCAGGAAAAATGATTTATAGAAAGGAGAAGAGAGACACTGTAGTGAAGTGAAGGTTCTAGGAAAGATCCAGAGAGAGACAAAGTGAGCCGCCGCCTAAGAGATTGACACGTGGTGAGCTGCAATAGGCCAAGCAGACCATTAATAGGACTTAAAATATGTTGGTATCAACGGAAACACAGGCACAGTTTGACCATGATTTCATTGTCATGAATCTTCGGTGTTCACATTCACACAAGTCCATGTGGATTGGGTTGGAGGAGATGCTTGGTGAACAAGAAGCTTGCACCTTAAGTTTTATCCACAACATAAGAAACGGTTGACCATTTCTACATCACTCTCCATCCCCTTTCTAACATAATTATGTTAATTGTTGACAATTCATTTTTTACAATCATTTACATATAATACAACATAGTATTATTGGTTGACAAACCTACCGTGTCAAACCTATATGTACGTAAAATAAGACACCAAACTTTCATTGCTTGTCATTTAAGCATATAATCTCACGATTAATGTTGCAATCAATAATTTAGGGAGTTTGTATTGATTTTGACATTTTGTAGAATGAGTATTAATTTGATCATCTCCGTGTCTGTGGTGTATTTAAAGAACAATGGTAAATGTTGTTGTGCGTTGATTTAGGATTTTAACCTTTTATAATAATCTATATATATATATATATATAATTAACCAATAATTTAAATCATAAATTGTAGAAAATAGAACAATACTGATTTGTTTGTATTAGATTTGTTGTATTACAAAATTATATTAGTGTGAAAAGTTACGCCACGTAGCAAATATATTATTTTCCTTTTATACATACATATATGGAAAATCACAGGTTAATTCTTTTGTTAAGTGAATTAAAATTTGATTAATAAATTAAAATAATAATAACAAGAAAATTTAATATATATTAGGATTTTGTTGTATTACAATTTTTTTCTTAAACTAATTCGAATATCATAATAACAAAAAAATTTAATATAGATTCAGATTTTGTTGTATTACAATTCTTTTCTTAAACTAATTTGAATAATAACAGACAAATTTAACATAGATAAGGATTTTGTTGGATTCCAATTCTTTTCCTAAACTAATTTGAATACATAATGATAATAAAAAATAAATTTAATATTAATTAAAATTTTGTTGGATTACAATTCTTTTCTTAGATTAATTTCAATACATGTTAATGACATACCACTATTTAAGAGATGATTTATTAACCACATAAAATTACCTTTGTTTTTATCTTCCCCATTCATTAGATTTCGATGAATTTTTTGATGCATTTGATTATACGATCTAATTCTTCATGCTGATTTTCAGGGGAGAAATGATGGAGGTTCCTCTACATGACATTCTCTACGTCACGATCAATGACCAAGGTCCAAAAGTGCATTTTCTCTGTAGGTGATCTTTTCCATCTCGAGTTTTTTAGTTTTTTGATGTTTACTTGATTTCTCTTTTATGAACGTTAATTCTATTTTTTGTTCTATATTTGATTGGTTTGGTTGCTCAAAAAATGGATGAGAACGACTCGATTTTTGTGGCTTTTGTTGTTTTCTATGATCTTTTTAAAATTTTATATATAAATCAATTTTAATTATTTTAGAATGTATTACAAATAATCCCGCACATTGCGCGATTCTACGATCAATAATAAACATAGAGTAGGGTAGGAAATGGCAACTTAGCAGCAATGTCAATAAAATTAGTTTTCCCTTGTGAACAAGTAAAGAAAAGAATGGTTATTCTTGTTGAATTTGAATTATTTAGAAAAATGGTTGAACCAGTACTAGATATGGGCATGATGCAATGGAATAGGGAAAATGTTGGAGTTGTTCCCTAAATTCAAAGAAAAGAAAAGGATAGGGTTGTTGAGTCAAAACATTATATTGAGTAAAGTATATATGGGGAAGACCAATCAGTAATTTATTCAGCTAATATTGTTCCAAGTAGGCTGAATAGAAAATTGAGTGAATAGTGATTGATCAGCAAAAAGATTATGGAGCAGAGAAAGATTATGTTGTTAATTTAATACAGGAATATATGGGTCCAATAAACTAAATGAGAAGTGGCGTTCGATGTAACGAAAAGCAGGTGGGTAGCTTCCTCTTGAACATGAAATGAACAAAATCAGAGCAACAGTCTCTCATATATTGGCACTGACAAAACCCAGATACATCCCCCTAACACTATTCTTCATTTATTTATATGTAATGATCATGCTTTTGACGTATTTGGTGGCTGCTCTCAAGCACTCAAAACAAAGAGACCCTGATACGATATAAAAGAAAGAATCTCTCTCGGGTATATCAAATAGACAAATACAACTTCGTGATAATTGTAAAAAGGGTCAAGGATAAAGAGCAATGATCTACTATTTCAGTTTTATTAACAGATACTTTCCCATCAAGCAAGCAAATCATGTATGATTTGCTGCTTGATCCTTGCACGTAATTTTGGGACACTCCCCGGAATACTCCACAGCACTTATTAGAGGTATTGTTCATATATCGTTTCCTTTATTGTATAGCTCAAACCATGTATATACAGAGCCTTTCATTATCAATAAAATTAAACAAAGAATAATATTCTAAGTTAGCATGGTATCAAAGTGATTCGATATGGGAGACGATGTAGAACCATAAAAGTTACTGGGTCAGAAATGGCCAAACAATTCCTTGTCGATCCTGACTCGACGTGAATCATTCTGGCATGATTTTTGTCATAGAGCCGTTAAATAACTCGGGTGACAATTATTATGCATGGAGACGCAAATCCATGACGCTTTATTATATAAATACAAACTTGGTTCTATAAATGGCACGTTGCCATAACCGGAAGAAAAATCCACAGATCCGCGTCTATGCCTTCAAAATAATGCATTGGTGAAGTCATGAATCGTGACTCACTTTCTAAAATTCTGCAAAATAGAGTCGTGCACGTGAACACGTCTCTTGAAATTTTGGAGCATCTTGAGCAACGCTTTACTCAAGGCGCTATTCCCCGAGTTTATGATATACGCCGAGGCATAGCGCTGAACCAACAGGGTCAACAGTCGATTTCGACTAACTATGGAAAACTCAAGAGCACTTCGGATGAACTCCAATGCCTTTGCCCAATTTCAAAATTTCTTTGCTGCAAATGTACCTACATAATCGATGAAATTTTTTTGGCAATGAGAGACGAGGAACATGTTTGCGATTTCCTGATGGGTCTTGATGAGGAATACAACGCTCGAAACCAATAACACATGAAGCCTCAGAAACCTACCCCCAAGCAAACGTGCCATCAACAAAAAATGGGTCTACAAGGTCAAGTATCGCCTTGACGCGAGCATCGAACGTTATAAGGCGCGCTTAGTTGCCAAAAGATGCATACAAGTCGAAGGAGTTGACTTCACAAACACATTTGCACCAATCGCCAAGATGGTTACCTTCTGATGTCTCTTGACTGTTGCAACTTCCAAAAATTGGCCTCTCTATCAACTTGACGTCAACAACATCTTCCTATATGGGAACCTCCTTGAAGAATTTTACATGAAGGTCCCTCAAGGCTTTTCTAAACCGGGGGAGCAATGTGTTTGTTGTCTACACAAATCCTCACACGGATTACAACAAGTATCATGAAATTGGTATCATAAGTTGATTGAGTAAATCATGACCCTTGGTTTCAAACCATCACATGAAGATCATTCATTATTCACCTTCTTCGGGCCAGACTCTTTTGTGGTTGTGTTAATTTATGTTGATATCATCGTAATGTGTGCAAATACTCTATTAATCCAACGCCTCAAGAACCACTTGGACCAAAAATTCCATATCAAGGATTTAGGCGCCCTTAAGTACTTCATTAGGCTCGAAATGGCTAGATCACCCAAGGGTATAATCCTCAGACAACATAAATATGCCATAGAAATCTTGGCAGATAACATACACGTTGGTTGTAAACCGACCTCTTTTTCTCTTTCACAACAACATCGACTCCCCATAGACAACAGAGAGTCATGCTCTGACGTCGGTCAATATCGAAGACTCATTTGTAAGTTGTTATACTTCAACATCACTAGACCCGACATTAGTTATGGGTTCCACATATTAAGCTAGTTCATGCACACCTCGCGAACACCTCATCTTGATGCAGCTATTTATGTTCTACAACACTTAAAAGGTTGTCTAGGTCAAGGAATCTTACTCCTCTCGCATGGTCCTCTCACACTTCAAGCCTACTGTGGTGTTGATTGGGTTGATTGCCTCGATATGCAAAAATATACTACTGGGTTCATTCTCTTTTCTAGTGAATCTCCAATCTCTTGGCGTCCTTGAAGCAAAGTGTGGTCTCCTGTTCTACCGCTGAGGGTGAGTATTGTGCCATGGCGGCAACTAGTGTGAGATCATTGAAAGGCTAAAAGGAGTGCTCTCGCGAAAGAGGCCCTTTAATCGTCCAAGTACATTTTGAAATTCCGATTAGGCACAATGTCTGTCACAATGTTTGGGACTTTGCGACAGACACTTGGAAGCAGCACAGATTA
>JAYMTP010001890.1:0-21796 GCA_036897365.1 Geranium brycei
TACCCATTCGTCAGCAGTCCAAAAGATACTTCGAGCAGCACGCCACTGAAAACATGCACAATATGAAAGAAAAAAGACCATCCGCTACCGGCTCGGGCCAACCGATTCAGGTAGATGGTCTTGGGAAAGGGAGGCCCAAGACCAAAGCCCAAAAACAAATGGAGGTTATTGAGCCCAACACAGATGGGAAGAGGAGTGGGCGCTCGATTGCAAACCTCGCGAAAACGAAGCGCCACCATCCTCCCATCGACAAGTTGCTGGAAGAAGCCCAAATCCAGCGGCGGTGAGCGGGCCGGATCTCCACACGTTGCCTGAGGAGACCCGCAAGCCGCTTCAAGCGATAGAGCCCGCCACTAAAACTTACGCCGCCGGGCGAAGGGAGGCCAGCATCGCCGCACGGACACGAACCACTGCAGAGCACCGAGAGGCCAGCGATTGTCGACCAACACCGACGGAGATCCCCTACGGGAAAACGCCCCTACTCGACATAGCCCAACAGGGCCGTTGATCGTCCCACCGTCACAGGAGCCCTCCACGGCCACCAAGCTCACCCCCACTCTTCGCGTCAGACACCACCGAAGCCAGCCCGAGACCACCACATCTGAGATTAAATATATTTGGCGAGAATTGAGAGGTTCGGGAAAGCAACAATGGTCAATAGCAAGAAGAAGAAATGGGAGCCCCCTGATCTTCGCGCCAGACACCTCCGAAGCCAGCCCGCCACCAAATCTGAGAGTGAATAGATCTGGTGAGAATTGAGGGTTCGGAAAAGCAGCAGAGGTCAAAAGGCAAGAAGAAGAAAAGGGACAGGTAGAGGAGAGGGTCAGGGAGGAGAAGAAGGAGAGAGAGAGGGAGAAGAGTGGGTCGCTGGCGCGCAAAGAGCGCCGCCGGCGACCGGATGAGCAGGGTTGGTGAGTTCTGAAGAATGGTGACTTTTCGGGTGCTTCAGCGAATAGGACTGGTGAGGGATGGAGGGTGGCGATTTTGGCCTCGCCTCGACAAAGATTGTCAGTCCAATCTAGAAATGGGAACTTCCAAATCTATCAAATATGTGAATTCATTGGATAAACAAATGTTAGATTATCATTTTTTATCAAAACTCTCTCATCCTCTAACCCTAATATTTAACTGACTATGAACAAGATCAAAAATGAACTGGTCAAGAAAAAACTACATCAACAATTCCTGACAAGCAACCTAACTAAATTTGGCATCAATTTGTCTGCTAACGAGTCATAAACAAATGATAAAACTAACAAGTTTGAATTGACCTAAACCTTAATAACCAAAGTCAGAAGAAAAGAAACATGAGTTTAACTCAAAACTTTCACAATCACTCAATCAACAATTTCAATAGAACAAAATAAATTCTAGAAAACAGCCACACAATCCAAATTCAAATTCCCTCAGCATCTAAACTACATAATTCAAGCAAATCTTTAGCTCACTACGAACAAAATCAGAAATAAAATCTAAAAAACATTCAAATTTATATTTCTTCAACCTCTAAACTATAGAATCAGAAAAACAAACTCAGTCCAAAACATTCACAGTCTGCAATTCCAACATAACACAAATCCTAAAAACAACCACACAATTTAAATTCAAATTACTTCAACATCTATCCTACAAAATCTAAGCAAATCAGAACCAAACGAGAGAGTAAGAACTCTCGAGCTGTTCCTTGGAATTTGAAAAAAAAACATGTAATTTTCTACCCGAACATTGGATATATTATTCCTTGAATCTTGATATATAAAAAAAGTTGCATAACATAACTATAATATCTATATAGTTTAGTGATAAGTGCTCTAGTTTTTGTTACCTTTCACTACAATTAAGAAATAGTTAACTGCTCAAACATCAATTTTTTGGGAAAAAAGTTTGTAGAAGCTGTGGTTCAGAAGTTAAAGATTAATTTGCTTAATACTTCTGTTGATGAGGTTGAAAGAAGCTTAGACGAGAAATTCAAAGTTTTGAAGAAAAGCAGTTGTTAATATCCAAAAATAAGTGTCTTGTTTATGTTTTAGATGATTAATTAATCATAATTATTAGTGTTACGGAACATAGGAGCATGTGAGTGCCCGATAAAAAAATGGGAGCATATGAGGGTAAAGTGTAGAAAGTCGAGCATACGGGTCAGATTCCATTCACCTCGTGAAGTAAAGGAATAGAATTTATTTTTATTTTTGGGCTCAACACTTTTCTGATGAATAATGAAACTCTAGCTTTCCCACTTCACCCAACATTTGTAAGTAGAAGATTTTAGCATAAATCTTGAGGAACGCGCAATGGTAGAGTCACCATAACTCTATTAAATCTAATACTCTTGCAACTAAAAAGTTGTTTCACGTTGACTTATGCGAGACTTCAAACTTCTATTTTTAGCCTTACAAGTCATTATCAAACATTAACTCAACTTCTTTTTATTAGTGTTTCATGAAAAAAATACAAGAGATTTTTAAATCCTAGTCTCCTAGAATATTCAAACCACTCTTTAGGAATGTGATCTCTCATTTCAGTTCTACCTTTTTAACTCTTTTGTCATTAATATTTTTTTTATTTCATTTCATTGCATTACTTTTTAAAATCATCTTTTTTCATTTTAAGAATTAATTTCTCTATAACTTCTAATATAGTCGTTTTAATAGCTGATAATAAATAAAACGAATCGTTATAAATCCTTGAGATTTACATCTCAAGACACTCATGATGACATGATTCAATTTATCCAATTTAGGAAGATAACACAACATTTCTCCAAGACATACATTTCGTATTGTTTTTAAAGTTTTTTTTCCCACTTGAAAATCATCTTTAGTAGAAGCTATTTTATTGCTTGTCAGCAAGAATCAAGACCGATCTCATTATTGCAAACTCTTCATCGTCAAAGACATTGAAGCTCATCGTGAGAACCACAAACAAAACAACCAAGCGATATGGGGTTCATGTAAGGAAAGAGAAACGTTATCCAGTAAATTATAATTAAGAGTCATGTGAGAAAATCATTTAGATAAATAATGCGATACAATGAGTAAGTTGATGATAGAGTACGGGGAGTGCATGATCAAGATCTACGTATAAAAACTATTACTTCCTATCAATGAAGTGTAGCAGAAACATCAGAACAAAAAAAGTCAACTTAGTCTAAGAATTCACGACTTCAAAGGAACAATGTCGGATCTACTAAATTCCAAGGCGACATATCGGGTTTTTCTTTATGAGATTAAGGTCAACCTGAAAACAACAAACACACGAGAAATAAATGAAATTCTTCGGTAATGAAATGCAGGATTAGAAAACATTATATGGGCGGTAGGTACATTACCTTGTGACCGAAAAGATCTCTGATATTATCGATCCCGTAAAGAATCATGGTTGGTCTGGTTCAACAAAATCAAATGAAAACCCCGTTTCAGCATTGTCTAGCAAATGCAATAATTCAAAGCAGTACTGAATGATCTTTCTGGAATAGAGCAAGTACCTTTCAAGCGAAAGACCCCAAGCAATAACGCGGACATCTTCTGGAAGTCCCATGGGCTGCAACATTTCAGGTCTGAACATACCTGAATTTCCAATCTCTACCCACTTGCCTAATCCCTCATGATAGCTGACAAGAAAGATAGTATTTCAATTTTGACTACTGAAAATGTGGAAAACTTATTTAAGCTGAGTCTATGATTCGTTACCTGAAAATCTCCATGCTGGGTTCAGTGTAAGGATTGTATGCAGGCTTGAAGCGCAGTTTGGACATGCCTGAAATTCACGTGGAGATTATAACATCATGCATATCCTCGAGCAAGGCTAAATCATGGTACACAATTTTACTGCAGTGTTTGATCTAAATTATATTTACTGCTTTAAAAAAAATGAGGGTGATAAATCATAAAGTAATTATAACAAACAAATTATTACTTTTCCCATAAATTTTACCATTTTCAGCCAAAGTATCTTTATGTCAACTCTGTATTATGCACTTTCTCATGTGTCAAATTCCCTCATCAACTTTTCCGTTGTATACAAAGAGCAAATACCTTAAGGACACGGGACTAAAAGTTTCTATAATTTACCTAACAAAGCATAAATCCAATGTCACAGACTCATATACTTTCAAAGGACAATCAGTTAATCAAATTTGCTGTGCTTACCCATTCGAGAAAAGAAGTCTTCTAACACTCCAATCAAGTCACCTAGAGTAAGCCCTCTGTCGCATATCAAGCCTGACACCGCAAAAAGGGAATTGAGAAAAGGATTTTCCAAATACGAAGAAAAGAAAAATAACATTATTCAAATAAGATACATAACTCAATGAAACCAGCAAGTGATTATGTTTAATCCAAACTAAGGCCCAGAACTAGCAACTTTTATGATTTGATGCTTATGATAATCTGGGGAACAGGATTGGCCACTCTTAAATTTCATGCTCCAAATTTTCAATGTTTCAAGACAGATGACATGAGATACCAAGACAGGTACATCCGAAGCATGATAAGACCAAAAGCAAACAAAAGCACAGCATGCATTATCCTACCTTCTATCTGGTGAAACTCTGCAAGATGGGTCCGATCAACAGCTTCATTCCTGAATACACGATCTATCGAGAAATACTTTTTTGGTTGAAAAGGCCCCTACACATTAAATAAATAATTGAAATTATAAATACCTCTACGCAAATAACAAAAAGTAAAAGAGGAAATACCTCTACGCAAATAACATAAAGTAAAAGAGGAGAGTCACTTGAACACAAATAAAATAAAAAAGGACAAGAAATTGCATGGAAAGTTATCATAATTGCAGCATAACAAGCCCTTCACTAATTTATTCATCCGTGTGGATAGCATATGGTTTGCACTGAACCTTGGTACAAGTTATAAAATACAAATATGGTGTCTACTTAAGAACCGCAAATTCACTAAGAAAGTATTAATCACCAAGCAAACAAGATTCTAATTGACCATGGTGAAGGATTTTAGAATCAAGAAGCGAAAACTAAACACAGATCATTCAGCATATCAAATTAAAAAGGATGCTAAAATTATATGCACGTCAAGCACTAAATCATACTTGTGCGAGCAAGTAAAGCATTCTGGAGGAAACAGCAGTTGTGTGAGTTCGCAGAAGGTTTTTGTTGGCCTCTTCTCTTTTCCAGTCATACCCATAACTGCCATGGCCATAAAGTGATCATATAATATACCCGTGGGGTTACAATATAGAAGCTCATACCCAGGTTGAAGAGAAAAGTAAATCATACCCCCTGGACCCATGGCCACCAGACTCATGAATAGTCTTCACCCGCTCAACATAATCTTCAGGTAGTTCCCTTGTGGTGGATGGGGCTAGAGATGTAAATGCAAATTAATGATCAGAAGAATGCCAGGATGAAAACAGGCCTACTATTTCACACACATCCTAATTATGGAAAAGAGTTGACAATCAAGCAAATGATGAAAACAAACCTCTGAGGAAAAATGTGTCATGTGAATCACGGGCCGGATGTTGTTGTGGCTGGAACAATGCATCAAAGTTCCAGAAGCTGTAGGTAGAAACAGCTAAACATAAACATTTATGGGAAGAAAATGTGAAACTATTGTTTAGTTTGGGGAGTGTTATTATATGTTAAATTAAATCATTGATACTGCCTCAAAAGTGGGTAAATGATAGTTTATATGGTACAGTTGGACCCCTTTTTGACATTTTCCAGCAATACCGTCGCCCTTGATCCTTAGGCCTTGGACCCAAGCACTTCCAAAACCTTGGAGGCCCCATAATACTTTAGACTAAACTAAGCTACTAACATTGATAAAAGAATAAACCATATAAAAACAATACATTTGAAAGGAGATGGTAATCCAGCTACCTGCTTTCAACGAAATTGTTTGTAGGCATCTCTTCAAAACTGCAGCCAGTAAAATACCATTATAAATGTCAAACAAGTAAAAAACAATGACATAAACAATTGTGCTAAATATTATTATATGTGAATGTTCTCACCCCATCTGCTGGAATATCATCTTCAATTGCTGTCGTACCTGAAAGTACACGCAGACTATCAAAAACAAACTTGATGCTGAAACTATAACAATGGCCTTTTTGCAGTCACAATCAGTTCAAATTTGAGAAAGAGAGGTAGAGACGTCCTTACCTTGAGCAGCGGATGAAGGTGACCACCCTCAGATGGCTGGCCTTTAGAATTGAAGTTGTACTCTTTGAACTCCAATTCCTTCCAGTCACCCCTTAACCACATCATTAAAAATAAGTAAATACAATATAGCCAAGATACATGAAAGCAAAAGAGATACCAGTGCATACTTAGCACACATTATACCTCTGCACATTTTCTCGAGTCAAATCAGTAGCAACTTTCTTTCTTTTAGGAGCATAGTTAGGACCCTTTCTCAGAGAATAGCCCTTCCACGTTCTGCGGCAAAAATAAGCAGATAAAAATTTCGTCCCAGGCCTACTCGATGAATAGATGGAAAAACGTGAAAATAAAATAAAATGATTACTGTGGTACAATAAGCTTTCTTGCTTTAAGAGCCTTGATGCCGTCTTCATCAACAACCTGAATCACACGAAAAATGTTAAGTGGCAAGCTGGATGCACAAAAAAAATGATGATCCCATTCCAAAATTATTTGAGAAAATCTAAAACAAACAGTTAAAGGACGACTAAGAACACATGATTCTGTATGATAGTAACCAGTACTAAGTCAAAGCAATGCTCTTCCTTTGGCTGCATGTATGATGCAGCATCAATAAAAACACTCCACTGACTTCAGAGAGATGAAAGTTTGGCTGTTAAACGTATTAATGCTCATGAACAAAATTATAAAGCTAGCTATACAAAAATAAAATTATCATAAGTACATCCAAATCATAGAAGTATATGCAACTTGGATAGCCCATACTTGAATAATACACCATCTGCTTATTGCTCAATGACACAAGTCTCTCAGTCTTATATTGTATTATACACTATTATATTTGATGTGCAACTGTTCAATAGCTTTGCGGATGTTTAAGTACTACGTTTATGATTGACCCTCGAATAATTTTCTATCAGAAAAGCCTATTATTCGATTGCTGTGATACTTATAAAGTACCTCTCCATCATGTATCTTCTTAAGTAACTTTTGAACTCTATCCTCAACATCTTCCACCTACAATAAGTAGGAAATTTCAAGTTGTGAAGATAAACTTGGTATAGTAACAGACAGAACATATAGGCCAACATAAACAATAGACCGGCAAGAAGATGGTATGTGTCAACCAGGAAAAGGTTTTGCATGTCTACTTCACCTTTCTAGAGACTTGTTTTCCCATCTCTACCCATTTATTTTTTCCAGCCTGTGCACATCCTATTTTGAAGATGGAAGGATCAAGCTTTTTCTGCATCCATTCACCAAATTCAACAAAAAAACTTAGGACCGAGCAACATGAAATCATACGGTGGCAACATGGTAGTGGGAACAGTCGAGAAAGTGCTCTACTTTCAGAGAAAAATGCCCCATACTCTATTATACAAGCTTAGAATGTATAGTTTGTTAAAGAAACAAATACATATATACATATACAACACAATCTAAGCTAGCTCATAACTTAGATACTGAAAGGTATAGGTTTACCTGCAATTCTTCTCTTGAGATGCTACCGGAAGCTGGTACTGCTAAAAATAGTTGCACTTCAGGTGACCCTGAAGCAGCATATTTTTTTCCTTCCTCGGTAAGCACCCACTTCTCCCTTTTGATGTCCTGTACAATTCACACTTTACATATCAAACGCTCTGCATTTCGATGTATTTCACTACAAACACACTCCACAATTCACCATCGCAAATCCTCATCACATAGTGCAATTTTATCAAGAGACACTTGGACAAATAGCACGTCACGAAAATTAACATTGTATCATACTTGATACTTCCTAACATTCCTATTAAGTTAAAATTGGAAACTTTCGAGTCCAATCAGTAAACCCAAGAAGCCATATGCATCAGAATAAAAAAAATTAAGCAAAAAAGTGATTTTTATGGTTTCGAAATTGAGAAATTTACATCTAATATGATATCCCAATAATTATGAGCGAATCATAGATACTTCAAAGAGTCAAAATTCAAATGAGACCTGAGCTTCAACGTAACGAAAACCATGAAGGCTCTTGATGACATTGACGACGTCGCTGTGATCGAGCTTGTGGTCAGCTGCGAATTGACCTGAATCTGATATCTCTTCGTGATTCAGCAAGTAGCCCAGAACCGCCTCTTCCGCCATATCTCAAATTGCTCGGAGAGCTGATAGAATGTAAGGAAAAATAGTGATTGATGGAGGAGCTGAAGCAACAGCTTCAATGGAGATGAGAATCGATGAAGATGATGAATTGAACAGTTACCTCTGGGATTGGATTCGCAACGAAGCAGATCAGTGTCTAATCTCTAATGAGCAACGACTGTGTCTACTAGGGTTTTCAGGTCTGGCAAGATTCTTAATTTCCATATTATTGCAAATACGCCCCCGGGTTATTAATATTCTCAATTACATCCCCTGAAGATCCTTAATCTACAAATTGAACGGTATTGTTTTTGGTTTGTGTTTCTCCTACACTATTATTTATTTGTTGTTTCATTTCAACAACGAAATCAGGGCTGTTGAAAAAGAACCGAATCGAGAAAAATCGACTCAATTTGAACCGATTTAGTTATTGACATAATCGAAATTGAACTGATTCGATTTTAGTTCATAATAGTGAAATTGACAAAAAAATTGAACCGAATTGATAAGAGGCGAAAAAAATATATATAAACCGATTGAACCAAGTCAAACCAAACCGCGAAAAACAGGCCTAAAAATATATTTTTATAAATTAACAAAAAGTTTGTTCTAATAAAATCGACTGAATTGAATTCAAAACCAACCGATTCAAAATCATATTGTACTAGACCGTTTCAGTTTCAAATATTTATTTAATGTAACTGATCTGGTTGGTTAGGCTCAAAATCGAACCATGAACAATACTCATCATGCCAGTGGATAAAATAGCAACACAACTTTTACCTAAAATTCCTGGGCTCAGTTCCATTGATATCAAATAATATTAAACATTTTAAACCATCAAAATTCATGATCAACAGAACAACACATTCCTGCCAATCAGGATAGTCTGTGCATTAACTTGAAAGTGCAGCAAGAAAACATAGCAGACATCAGAAATTTCTGAATCACAAGACCTAGAATACATCTTCAAGACACATTATATAATTCTGTTTTATTTTCAACAGTGCCATGAAGTTGAGGAAAAAATAAATTCCGGGAGAGAAGAGAATGGCGGGGTAAGACTTCTCAACGGTAAAGACTTTCGGATCTGAGGTTCTCAGCAATCTCAGTTTCCCAACGATCTCCATTCTCGAGCAGCTTCTCCTTGTCATACAGAAGCTCCTGCAATAATAAATGTTTAGTTGTGAAGTTAAGCATCATTTCCATTAAGAGTATGAAATAGTTGCTTATGGTTTATTATTATAAGGGTGTCTCTAACCTCGTGGGTTTCTGTAGCAAATTCAAAGTTGGGTCCTTCCACAATGGCATCAACGGGGCATGCTTCTTGGCAGAATCCACAGTATATGCACTTGGTCATGTCAATGTCGTACCTGCAAAATCCGATGAATGAACAATTCACACAAGCACGCGCCTGCACACATTCAAAGGTGAAGTCTATTACCTAGTTGTCCTACGGCTTCCATCTTCACGTTCCTCGGCTTCTATTGTGATAGCTTGTGCGGGGCATATCTGATGAATAACCACTGCCTCATTAGATACATGATGCATACAACCATCAAAACCAAGAACAAAACTTTGCTTAGTTAAGAATGATAATGAAATAAATACAATCTGAAAGCTAAGGACAACTCTACTCAAATATCAACCATTCAATAAATATATTGGAATAATCAGATTTGGTGCTGGGCACAGAATGTAGTACTATTATTCATTGACTTTTTTACAGCAATATATAAATTACCAAAAGCATGCAATAATATTAATTAGAATATTCATACCTACGATTGCATGCCTGAGAAGAAAAGTGTGAAATGCATGCATGTTTGAACTTTCCATTTCAACCAAAATATTGTAACAGTCAATCAATCATTCTGATCGAGATTGAATTGTGTGAATGACTAAGTGATTTGGATGAAAACATAGTTTATCTCTTAGATAATATCACAATCAGATTTATTTTTTTTGCTATACATTAACAGAAAATCTAATTCACCAGAAAATGCTACTTTTATCACTTGTGAGTTGAGGCAATCGGTGATTCCCTTAAGTGTGTAAGTAAATGGTGACAATTTGATAGAATTAATTCATGGGTTTCAAATGTTTCCCGAGTCATTATGTCGTAACAAACTATCTTTTGACATCGATACTTTCTTATTCAGCTTGAACAGTTTTAAACTTATGTAATACAACAGAGACAAAACACTCACTCTTAACATTAAACTTAATGTGCACATTTCTATGTTCATCGTAATGAGTCTGAGTTGAAGACTGTGGTCTAAGACCATAAGTTTTTTGCTGCTTTAGAAAAGAAACATGTGGCTTCCAACATGGGACAGTCGGGGATTTTCCAATATCTTACTGGCAGCCTGGCATGGTCCACTGCCAATTTAGAGGTCTAAAAGAACAAATCTTTCAGCAAAGACATGCCATTTGACCAGGCATAGTTCCAAATCAGTATATCTTAAACAAGGGTTGATGTGCATGAAAGGTTACAGCAAATCATATTCTACTCTGCATGCTTTCATTTTTCAAAACAAAGTGGCTTAATCTGTCTAGTATAGTAAAATTAAATTCTTACAGCTTCACAGAGTTTACAGGCAATGCATCGTTCCTCTCCAGTTGGATACCGCCGGAGGGCATGCTCACCACGAAATCGAGGGCTTAAAGGGCCTTTTTCAAATGGATAGTTGATCTGCAAGACATAAAGTAGGCTTAATATCATACCCATCCACATTTTTAGGTTGCTAATGAGTATCCATAGAAACATATGATAACTTTTGGTTCAAAGAAATACTTGAGTGTCAGCATCAGTCCCCGAACCATTTCAGTAAGAAACAGTGTATTGATGCTTCGCTCGAATACTGCAATCAACTGACAAGCTTAAGCATCTGCTCATTCCAATGACCAAACACAACAAAACTGGGCTTAAAAAAATAAATACCTGAGCTCCAATCCTTTGATATCTCCTTTGCTAATTGCTCCCTTTCTTCATCCTCTGCAGATTGCGGACAAGACTATGTAAGACAATAAGTACCTTAAACACTATAGCACAGATAATGCCTGGTAGCAAATGGAGCTTCATTAGCTACATCAATATTCAATGGGTACATATAACAAATTTATGCTTTCCATTATCTAGAACAGCTTAGATTTTAGCAACCACAGCCTTTTTTCTATTATCTATGTTTAATAAGATATTCATCAATCATCACCCATATGTTAAAACCAACACAGGTAAGACAAAAAATATTGGCCACATCACACTTCACACTATCATCTATGAACTGATCATTGACTGATCTTTACATGATTATTGGTTACATAATTTAGGTCCGTGAACACATGCAAAAGTGTTCATCCAATTTATAATGAAGATGATGAGAAAATGGAGAGCAACACAAACCTTTCTTGGTGCTGAATGGGTGTGCTTTAAACCGAAGCCCATAATTTTGTGTACCCGGCAAGACTTGTCCTGACACGGCCTAAAAGAAAAAAGATATCAGGTAAATGATATGAAGGAACATACCTAAATAAATCAATCAAATAATAAATACAGTGAAAAAGATAATGTTGACATGTACATCTCGGTCAATCAACAGTAATAAGCAATTAGAAACCTTTTTCCAAATGACTTGAGTTAGAAAAACCTATACCCAACAGCTTAAAATACATTCACATTGTTCCAACGATAGACATAGTATTTTTCCTCACATAAATTTCCTCAACCAGCAAAAAAAACTCCTAAACCTTCCTCTTGATTTTCTTGAAATTTTAAGCATACTACCGAAAATCAAACAATCTGTCCAATACTCAACTAGCCTGGAATTTTACACCAGAAATCTCCATGTAAAACCTTTTCATTTATCCTCTGCATTTCTTTTGTCCAAGTTAGAGCAGAATATTCTTAGTAGCATGACACAAAAAGATCAACTCTCCATGCATACTCCTAATGTGTTTCGCCCAATAAACCACCACCACAGTATCAGGTTCATGATAAACCACCACTACAAGCTTTGCATTTTTCTTGATATAGCCGACCCTTTGCCGCAATTATCAATAAATTATAGGCACCGACTCGGCCTCTTCAACAGATTGAAGACTACAGTTCTAAACAAGCACAATGCCGTAAGTTCCTACAGTATTTTCCCCAACAAAGATTTGGATCCAAACTTCCACTAGACAAAATTCTTAACTTTTATGGACCCTATCAAACTCAATGTGTACCAAGGAAGGCTAAAATTAATATACTATTAAGAGAAACTTAGTATTATAAAATCCCACAAATTAAACCCAATGCCATGTTCCTGAGAAACCCAAGGAAAATCATGATTCAGAGAAAAAATTCAATATTTTCTAGATGGACCATATCTCCAATCACTCTTAAAAGCGTCCATTTTACTTGGTATATATGAAATTTAGCACACACAGTAGTGAGCGATAATCAGTCAGAATTGAAAATTTCCATTTCCCTCACCTACATTTTCTCAGCCCCCAAACAAAAAACACCGAGAACAAGTAAAACAAAAAAAGGGCAGAAGAAACCTTACGATCTGCCGAGCGCGAAGAGCATTGAAAGACTTGCGAGCCAAAATCGCAGCCATTGATAGCGAGAGACGATTCTGTCTCCTTCTTCTCTGCGTGATTTTGTTCTTGCTCCGGCTAGACGAAGACCCATAACCAAACACACCTCATAATGGGCGATGCAGAGGAAGGCTCGAGTATACTTATACGACGTCGTATGCTGAATTCACGTTCCTCTCAAAACGACAGCGTTTGGCTGTGTAAGGGTTTATAGGGACAAATCAATAATCATCATCGTCTCCGCAAATCGATCCTCAGGTAACAGAGAATGGCTTCGTTCTTGAGATCAGCTGCAATGGCGGGTTCGAGGTCACTCGCAGTCCGATCCAAAGCCCTAACCCAGAAAGCTCTGAACCCAACGGCTATGCCCTCTCTTTTCTCTTCTTCAAAACCCAGAACAGTACCTTCTGCTTCCAGGTAGTAGCTGCATAGATTCTCTGAAATTCGATTACTTGCTGAGCGAAATGTGAAAATGATGATCTCTTTCTGTATCTGTAGGGTTCTCTCGGCTCTGGGCACAGTCGAGTCGCTGATGCCACTTCACAGTGCCACTGCCTCTGCTCGGCTCATATCCAGCATCGCCGTCGATTCGACTTGCTGGAGCTTGCTTTCTCAAGGTAATTTGTTTCCTTGTTTTATTTGATCATTGTTTTGTTTATGCTATATTATGATTTTTGTTGTTGATAATTGTAAAATTGTTGAATGAAATGTGCAATGAATGATAGTGCATCAGGGGTAAAGATGGGTTATTTAAAAATGTGGTTATTGGTGTTTGGCTTTTGTTCGTTTTGTCTAATGTGGGATCTGATTGTGTTGGGAAAAATATGCAAACAAATATATGTAGTGAGCGGTGAATGTGAATAAGTGGGGCTTTATAAGCACACAGTTGGGTTGTTCGTGTCGTTTTGCACTTATTGGTAATTAATAGAAGCATGTGATTGAATGTAATGCTGGTCTGATGAGTTTGTAATTAGTGGATCATTTTTGAATTCCTACTTGCCACCAATTATTGTTGCCTCTTGTTTGCTGCTATCTTTTGATTTCTGACTCTCTTTTTTTCTATTTCATGCAATAGGAGTTTCAATACCATTGTGACAAGACCTCCTCGATATATTGAGAGACAATAAGTGTGTTGGTTTTTTTTTTCCGTGTAGCACTTTGTTGGAGAAGAAATGTCCTTGAAGTCTTAGAATTTGGAATTTTTAAATCGCAGTTAATGCAAACTATTGTAACAAATTTACTAATTTTTGTTATGTACTATTTGCCTCCTTATTTTGTTCACTCTCTTTGGGATATAGAATAGAACATAAACTACATGTAATGGCATATGTTCTTATTGGAATGAATTTTGAGGTAATGGCGTTTCTGTTCTCTCATTGCCATGTTTTAGTGTAATGGGTGTTCTAGTCTTTAGTTAGTGAGAAAATATAGGATGATAATGAGATTTTCTCATTGCGGGTCATTAAATAAAGTACAAACCCATATCAATTTGGATGTTTACCTCATTGATTTGTGACAGCCACTCCTCAAATGGTAGTTCTACATGCAGCCATTTAATTTGAAGGTAAAGTAGTTACAATCTAGGAGTTCTTCGATGAACGTGTTTCCTCGAATGATCTCATCACTTACAAATCAGTTTCTTTATGGTGCTGCCGCAGCAGATAGAGCACTTCCACTCATTAGAATTAATCATATTAGCTCCTTTACTTGCAATGTGCATTCCCGTTGCCATTTTTACTTCAGAAGTTGGATTTTTTTATCGTTGTGTTGCTGCTGTATGATTTGTCTATTCTGAACCATGCTCCGTGTTTTCGCTGCTCAAATTTCTTGTTCCTCCTAGATCACTCCTTTTCATCCACTGATTAATTTTATGTATTTCTTCATTTCCATCCTTAGTGTTTGCGGTACCTCGGTGACAGAGAATCGAGGGTTTGCTCATTCCAAACCAAAAAGTAGCTTGCATTTGAGTACCTTTTCTTCTACTTGTGTTGGTTCCTCTGCATCTTCTTCTCCATTTCATTTCGAGCGTGTAAGTTGCCGCATGGCCTGCTGCACTGTGACATTATTCACCTTTTATACTCGTGTAAGCTAGAAATCATCTTATATTTACAACAAACAGATACACATTTTTTGTTCACTTACATGACTTTTGTGCTGAGTCCATGTTTCCCTCCCTTTGAAAGGGCAGTATATATGGAATTCTATTGTTTTAACTTTGATCTTTGTCTGGTAAATGTTTCTGCATTACGTCAATGCACTGCCAAGCATATGCTTTGTTATTGCATGGTCCTGCAGTGATAGAATGTGTAATAAAGAGGGTGACATTTTTTTGTGTCTGTCTAGTCTTAGAGATGGTTTTGGCACCTATGATTTTTTCGATTTCTATAACCTCCCTCGGTAGTCTTGATCAGATATTGATAAAGTATGTTATGCTGATATTCAGATGAGTATTAGAGAGAAGTTGATCAAACTGTTAAAGATCAAATGAATGTTGCCTATCATGCTCTTGTTGCTATTGAGTATTGAATTGCTTTTGTTAGAATTCATTAGCCTTTTAAGGGGTTACAATGGTTCCGTACTGATATTTTCTTATATCAATAATTAAATGTTGAAGAGTTACTGATTTTATGTAACTCTGCAATTGTCCTTTAATTTATTTCATTTATCAGTCTGTGTTCTAAAAATCCCCGACTTGCGATTAATTCTCTATAATTCATGATTAGTTTTTTGAATAATTCTTAAAAGACCCTCTCTGCTCGACTAGCGCCTAACGTTTTTTAGAATACTGTGACTAGCTAAATGTTTTGGATAGTGATGATGGAGGATGAATTGTGTTAGGTGTGTTTCCACTGTGTTTGGATATGGACTCATTCATGCACTGTTCCCTTAGATTACATGCACAAGCTTTTCAAATAGGTCAAAGTTTGCACAACACTTGGTTGGTACATAATGTTAATTTGTGGTTATGATTAATCTACAAAACTAAAGCATGTTTTTTGATGGCCATATTCAGATTTTTTTTTCATTGTCAGGAGTCAACTATGCTTATCCGTAGAGTTTGAGGTTGTTTGGTTCAAGAGGTTATCAAAACGGATCAAACTCAAAAAAATCTCATTCATATTGTGTTCGGATTATAAAGATGGTTCAAACTCAAATTTTCATCAGTGTCGTGTTCTTTTTTATATTTTAAGACAAACTATAGTTTTTTGGATTCAATTGATAATATACATGTATAGCGTTTGAACTCACCCTAACTACATTTTGAGGTAAGTTTGTGTTTTATGGAACTCAAACTCTACATTTAATGATTGATTTTAAATAATAAATTAGTTATCACAACTATGAGACAACAATTTGCCATTTGCGGTTGGAGATGCTATTGCTATAATTGAAATTAAACAAAATTATAGACACTAATTACCACGAATGAAGTGGTATTATCTTCTGGTAATCAATAAATGCAATAATAAATGATTTTTTAGATCTTACTGTGGTCCATCCGAATTATAGACCGGGGTACCAAAAAATAATCAAATTAAACTAAAAATCGATATATTTAACGTTGAACTGAATTCTATTTATTTGCTTTTAATTTTTATTTTCTTAAAATTGAATTAACTGGTTCAATTAAAAACCAAATTACTGGCATCTGGTTTAATCTAAAAAGTCCTATACAAATAAGATGATCCGAAGAATAATTATAGTATTAATTAACGTGACCGTGTTTCATTATTTATATTATATACTTTTCTTCTTAATTTAGAGATTGCAGTCGCAAAATCAGCCAATATTATGAGCAACCCATAATTGATCGCCCCATTTGATGACTTGGGTTGGTCTCAATTTTCCATTTTGATCACTGTGCACAGAGAATCAAGACTCTGGACCCAATACTCTTCACGCTTACCAGAAGCTAGGGATTGTAAGATGTTTGTGGCGAGTGTGTTGTTAAAACGATGATGTGTTTTTTGTTATGGTGTGATAGTTATGCATAAATGCGAGGTTGGAGAGTGAGACAGAGATAAAAGAATTTTGTCTGTTTACATGACGTTTCTGATTTATCTATCGTCTATTGCTTGCAGTTGCAGTGCTGTCGAAAAATCTTATGGGTTTCGTTTTGTTGTGTTGCAGTCACTCATCACCGTGCAATTTCTGGGTTTCAATCTGTAACTAGTGTTTGCATTGGAGCTTTAAAGGGCCAGAAAAGAGTTTCCAGATCATCTGTCTCTCTATTGTTCATGTCAAGGTTGTTGATTACTATTTGATGCATGTTGTGTTAGTTTGTTTCTCTCAAGTTATTGTTATGTGTCTAATTTGATTCACATTTAAATCTAAATTGGGTCCAACTTGATAATTTTATTCAGCCTCTGCTTTCAGTGTTTATGTGATTTCAACAATTTGGGTATTTGGACCTCTGCCCAATATTCTTATCCTTTCTTCATTTTCTACTCCTCATTTTTCAATAGTTGGTACTCAGCTCAATTCAAGTATTAAAAAGTTTCATCTCTGAGATTGGTTCGTCTTTAATTGAGTTTAGCTTCATCTCTCTTTCCATATGTTGGGAGCTTTGTTTATCATAATTTGATCCGTTAGTTTGTGAGAGAATAGCTGTTCTTGAGTTAATTTACTATTCCATTGCTTAAAACCTTACTTTGTTCTTTTTCTGGGTTATTAAATTTCTGAACTATAATGTCGTCATGGCTACAGGTTCTCAGCATTTGCATGATTTTCACTTTTATGGATTCGTCGAGTGAATGAATGTGGAAGGATTTTCACATGGAGAACTCATATGAGGCGTCGGATGGGAATGGATCGATCAAGGTATTGTTAGCTTGGCTTGATTTAAGAGTTTTCTACATTCGAATTGGCAGATGCGAGATAGACGATTCAACGCCCGAGTACCTCACCGTGAACCACATTCCACTGAGTCCGGACACCCTTCTTGAAGTCAACGGTGTTAGAACTCGCGTTTATTCAGATACCCTCTCGACCTTTCTTAGAAGGGATCGGTTAGATAAGAAAACCGAAGAAGCCACCTACGTTAGCACCGATAGCATTAGGGCGACGGGGAGTGTGAAGTTTGAGGTTTTCGATGGCGACGTTATGTTGCTGTCTGGAGTCTTGGGCTTTCACGATGGGAATGGTTTCATTAACGATAGTCAGAGATGGAGCATGACTTGTGAATCAGATGTAACGGCAGGAACAGGAACATGCTTCTTGAAGGAGAAACATTATATGGTTCATGAAACAATGTCTCCTGTAATTGAGGTTTATGTTGCTGGATCTTTCTTGGACGCTCCAATCATCTTAACCAATACTTTACAGCTCCGTTCTCGAAAGAAGCAAATAACGATTGAAGGATTGGGCTCGATTCCGGAGAACGCATCAACTGAGTACGAGAAAGATGTTCCTCCTCCTAGTCCTACGAAGGTACTAATGATCTTGCTGATCTAAACATGTGACATTTTAGAACTCGTTATCGGTGATTCAGTTTTGCTGAGTTCTCATTCGATCAACTCAGTCAACTTCTATTATTATTTTCTTACATATACTTTGAAACTGTTTTATAATTAGTGATATTGTTTTAAGTTGTTTACGTTTATCTTATTTTACTGTATCGTTATGAAATATATGAATTGATTTTTCGCCTGGCCGCGCTCTCCCCAATCCCGAGTTTTAGAAGCTTGACATCTATTAATGTCTATAGATTGTTCTTGACTCCCAGTCCCAATACAACACTCTTATTCGTTTTCCTTGTATTGGTACTCATTCTGCAGATACCTGAATATCCAAATCACAAACCAGAAGACGGTATGTGCCCACAAATGGAGTATATGGAAGGTGAAGATGGCGAGCTCTCATGGTTCAATGCGGGCATAAGGGTGGGAGTTGGAATTGGTCTAAGTGTCTCTGTGGGACTTGGAAGAGAAGTTGGCTTGCTGCTTCGTGCCTACCAAGGCACCGCCACCAACTTTAGAAGGCGGCAGCTCTTATAATAATAATCCTCCCTCCTTCCCGCCATTTTTTCCAGAAAGAGCTAACTTACTGAGGTTAGGGGTTACTGGTTAGAACCCGAAATTGTAAGTGTTGTTCATTCTCTCTAGATAATGCGGGTTCTGAAATAAAAGATGCAGGTTGCTTAAACATGGTGTTGAGTGTGACTCTTGTGTTGTGTCTAAATAAGGTGTTTTCTGTAGAGCCCAGCCAAGGTCACATTTTCATTGTGTTTTGTTTTGAGATATGGTTAGGTTGGCCTGTTTCTTTATCATGTTGTGGGTAGTGTAGTAGTCAAGTTTTGGTAATGGAAATGTCATTGAGCTTTAGCTCATTCTGGGTCTCTGTTTTTATTGCTGGATTTGCTGATTGAATATTATTACATGTCGTTTGTAGTTGAATTTGATCATAGTTCCTAAAAGTAAAGTGATCTCCTGTCACTTATTCCGTCTGTTCGGAGATTTCTATCTCTCTATAGGGTGGGATGGCAACAAGGCACGGCAGGTTTAGTGATGCCCATTTCCTATATCCCGTGAGATCAGGAACACTAGGTCTCTGTCGGGTTCGGAATTTTACTTATAGGCTACATTATTAAAATTATACAAAAAAAGTATCAAAAAACACTGAACTTTGTCTTCTGATACTTAATCATGGTAATGTAAATTGATTTCATAATTTTTGAATATGAATAAGTATGAATTTCAGTTCAGAAATAAAATGAGAGAAAAAAAAGATATGGGATCTCAATCTCATTTCCATCTGTTTAATTCCTTTTTCCAAGCAAAAAAAAGTTGTCCCTCAAAGCCAGCCTTCCTCAATTGGTTACCAAAATGTTTCGCTGTGAAATTTAATTTACAATCACAAGTATGAAGCAAATCAATATCTCCAATGGACAATCTGATTTTCCAGAAAATATATGTATCTGAACAGCTTCTGGATTTGCTTCTGTCGCAGATATCAGGAAGATCCATCTCTATACATAGTGTATTGCCAAGTTGGTTAGTTCATCCATCACGGCATGAACGTCGTTAGTGCCAACCTAGGATGTCAGGATGTGGGGGTCGAGCTGCACGACGGAACCAAGTGTTGAAAGCAGTGACCAAATGAGGACAATCATCAGGGTTTCGCGTTGAGAAACTGAGGCATGGCTTTAGCAACTCTTGTGCCTCGGTCATAGGAAGGGTGGATATGATTTTAAGGAACGTCTCCTCCAGCTCCAGGTACAGCGATTTATGACTTGATAGCATTGGTGATGCGTTTTCTTTGCACACAATCAAAACAGGAAGCCATTCTTTAACCAGTTTCATTCTGACCTGAAACAAGCAAAAATGAAAAGGTTTGAGTACATATGAGACGTCGATTTTAGCTCATACGAGCAACCAACTACCTGCTTCAAAAATTTATACGCTTGCAATGTGTCTATTAGTCTATATATGTCCTTTCATATAAACAACAAACCTATTCAGTTAATTGCTCCAAACCCATTTGAGGGGAAGAAAACTAAAGTTTAATTCTTACTTACATTCCCTAATTCAAATTCTCGGATCTACCAATGCACAACTGCTCTCTGGGTGAAAACCATGAAATTGTGATCATCAATGCACCTATAAACTATATTATTTCATAACTAGAAAGCAATCTAGATCATCAATGATTTTTCTAATGTTTCCTTGTGAAACAAATATTTGTTTTACTTTCCCAATTCTCTTTTTCCTTCATCTTTACTGCAGGACAATTTTAAGAATATATGGAAAATGGTATAAATAATAAGGGTACGCAATTATGAGTTCCCGGTATTATAAGGAGGACATGACCAAAAGAAAAATAGCATAATAGGAAAGGAGATTGGATAATAACTTAATTATCATTGATATAATTGAGGAATTCCTCCTATCCCAACATGTACAACGTTCCCCTTCATCCCCCTTAAAATAATGATGGGGAAGAAACCCGAATACAAAAATGATTCTCTCTCACGATCCCAAGTATTTCCCTAAGTAACAGTTTAGCATTCTTTTCTTCCAGTGCAAAAAAAATGTTTCTATACAAAAATAGAACCCAAAATCAACTCTCTTTCGCTGCAGAAAGATCAAAATCCCAACAATACAAAAGCACCCCATAGGCTGAGAACACAAAAAACAACCAACCTACATCCAAATAAAACAAAAGAGAAGAAATAGAATTAACAATTAGATAACAAACCCAACTTCATTCAAATAACCAACAACTTTATTCTACGATGATCCTAAAACTTTGAACATACGAACACAACTGTTCAACAGGGCACACTCAATGAAGCCATTTCAATCTACCTCAGAGCACAAGTATGCATATTAACAGAATCCCAACCAGTCAAGTATTGGTTCCAATATCCACATTGTTGCACATTTTCACCTAAATCTCAATATCTAATGTTAAGTTGTGCTAGATTATATTATGAGGATTATCGAACTACTATCAAGACCAATCTATATAATACTTATATTTCATATAAGAGAAAATTTAGAAGCAAACCTGTCTACCAGCCAAAATGATACCGGCAGCCACAGCATTGACAAGCTTAGACGTGCACCGGAGCACAATCGCCGGCAGCCCCGGCACAATGTTCCTCCACGCATCGTCTCGGAAGGCCCTCTGCAAATCGGCGGTGAACGAGGACTGGCAGCTCCATTCCTGGACCGCCGAATCTGCCACTCTCAACTCAATCATCCTCTCGATTAGCCACAGCAAGTGCTTGCCATTCGTCAGAGCAGTGTGCAAATTCAGCCTCTGGACCGCCTCGGTCTCGTTATGGTCCCTGAAATCGGGGCTAGAATAGTCCTCCAGCGACTCCTTCATGATCTTCAAGCTCGTGTCGAACGCCCTC
The DNA here is from genome assembly GCA_036897365.1 of Geranium brycei. Taxonomy (NCBI): domain Eukaryota; kingdom Viridiplantae; phylum Streptophyta; class Magnoliopsida; order Geraniales; family Geraniaceae; genus Geranium; species Geranium brycei. The sequence continues at coordinate 21,711 of JAYMTP010001890.1, forward strand.
TCCAGAACCCTCCTCGCCGACTCCCTCGACGAGAAATCCCTCAGCAGCTTCGCCACAAACGCCTTCTCGAAGGCCGTGCCCGGGTG
>JAYMTP010001891.1:0-21795 GCA_036897365.1 Geranium brycei
TTGGTGGACGTATATTTAGTTTTGGGCTAAAACCACCGGCCAAAAACTAATGACACGTGAATGCTACTTATACGAGGATAGACAACCTTTTCATCGAAAACGTGAAATTACAAGAAAATTTCAGACATTAATGACGATCATCATCAGCCTAAATCTCAACCAAAGTATCGCATATTAAAATATCAGCTTATCGCGGAATATATAGTTTAATTATTACATATTACATTAACGTAATATTTATTATTTACTTAAAAAATAATTTAAAGCAATTTTCAAAAAATTAAATAATTTATAATATTTTTCCTAAGAAAGTGAGTCGTACAAGCTAACCAAGTAAACACGCGAGTTTGAAAATCAGCCAACTAAATTCCAAACCAACTCAATTAAATATCTGTATTACTTTTATTATTTTAATTTGTGAACCATATTCTATATGCATTTATTTATTTACCCATAATATGAATAAAATTAAATATTTTCCATGTAAATTCTTTAAAATAATTAAAATTAGAAATAGTGACCATAATAATTGTCAACAAATTCAGTGATTCTAGTCTCTGATCTTAGTTGTGTTAAAGAGAGTTTTATCTTTTTTAAAAAGCAACAACGTAAGTGAATTCGAAAAAATAAAAATCTCTATTTGTTATATATTATTAACATTGATCTACCTCAAATTCAAAATTTGTCTTTATCCTTAGTCAAAATGCAAATTTAGCACAAAATTATTATGAACTAACCATAAAATATCTATATTATTTTAGTTTGTTAACTATATACACTTATTAAATATTCTCAATATGAATTCCTCAAAAGATTAAATTAGGAATGGTGACAGAATGATTCTCAATGTATTTAGTAATTTTCGTTATTTGTCTTGTCAAACTGGAGCCACCAAATTTCAGTCAGATTCAAAGATTTATGTTCTGTCTATTTAAAAAATAACAATTTAGGCAAATTTGAGGAAAAATATAATGATCACTTTTCTCTATCGATTGGCGACTCTGATTCCCCCTCATTGTAGTCAAAATAAAAAATTTGAGGGACGGTCCTCTCCCTCTCCTATTCAACATAGTTGGTCTAAACCTCCGGTAAGGACTCTTTGCAGCAATATCAATGGACGGGACGGTTTCTGTGGCATGGGAATGCCCGTTCGGGATTTGAGGGGATGCATCGTCGGAGCTCGCAGTGGATCTTTTGAGCCGTTGACGACCGTCTTCGATCAGCGCTCGCATGGATGGCGGACAACGATGGGAACTGTTTGCATATCCAATCCGATTGTCAAGTTCTTGTTCTCTCTCTCTCTCTCTCTCTCTCTTTCTAAACTCCAACTCCTTTGTTTTTTCCCCGGTTGAAAATATTATTTTGGATTGTCACAACTTTTATCCTTTACGACGGATATTATAGTTTCTTTTGTTCGAAGATTAGCAAACCGTGCTGACTCATTTGTTAGCTAGAGCTGCTCGCTCAGGGACTAATTGGGATTACGGGATAGGGTCTGTCCTCCTGAACCTCTTGGATATTACTTTGGATAAAATGACCTAATAATATGTTATTTCGAGTTTTCGAAAAAAACACAAAATTAATGAATTAACCATATTTTAATTTGAAAGCGGATTTTTTCTTCTGATGCTGACAAAAGGGTTAAGAGACTGATAACATGATTTTTCGAAGGCCGATATAAAATAGAGGATTTTCCTGATTTGGGATAAAAAAAATTAATTTGAATATTCTTCAAGTAACTCTTTTGGTCAAGTAACTATCATTTTAAAAAAATAACAAGTATTTGATTTATTTATTTTTGAATAAAAAATAACAATAATACTCAATATGTATTTAAAATATCCAAATATGACAAAAATATAATTTTACTACCTATATTATGGGTCCCGACGACTCCGATTTATATATATAGAGCTTGTGTCTCCACACTTTATCCCCTCCCAATTTATTCTATTCTGCGACCTTCAATATCTATACCTAACTCTGTAATTTTCTCAGCTACCGGTCTCATCTGTATTTTTCTCTCCGATCATCGACATGGGTTCTCTCGAGGAAGAGCGATCTCTTCTTGAAGTCGGCCTCGTACAGGTTTGAATCGATTCCTTTCACTTTTGGGTTCTTTTTGTGTGATCGTGTTGTGTCCTACAGATTTTTTCATATTCGATCACGTGTTGATTTCGAGTCTGTATTGGGTCGTATTTGGTTAGCACGAGCTAGATCAGGGCTTGGGATTTGGAATTTGGTTGAGGAATTGGGAAATTGTGTATTGGGTTGATATGGATCTGGGGATTTTGTTGAAGATTTGTGTGTTTTAGCCAGATCCCAGAAAACCCAAAAAGCTGTAGATGCTGATTTTGTTGTTAATTTGTTGATATGGGTTTTTGATTTTGCTGTGTTTGAAGTATAGTTCAAGCTTTGAGAAGAAAAGAAATTTGAAAGCACAAGTTGACCTTTTGGTGTGTAAATGTTGAATTTTGAGGTGTTATGAGTTGTTTGGGTCAACTATGAAATGCCCATATCATTTATGTATTACAGTTACAAATAGGGTAAATGTTGAGTTTTATTGCAAAAAAAAGGGAATTTAATTTTAGTTAATAGCATTGTTAGAAGTTGATTGAATGAACTAGACTATTTTCATCGTGAGTTATTTGTTGATGATAATGGTTTTAGAGGTTTGATTTAATATCATTCTACTTTGCTAAATACTCCATTGTTGTATATTGTGTGTAGGAGGAAGACAAAGACAATAATGAACTTTACACTGGAGATGGCTCCGTTGACATTAATGGGAAGCCGGTTCTCAAGAAAAACACCGGGAACTGGAGAGCATGCCCTTTCATCCTGGGTGATTTACTCATTTCTTGAAATTGCGTTATTGGTGTTTTAGTAACTTGTGGTTTCTAATAATTGTACTGTAAATACAGGTACTGAATGTTGTGAAAGATTGGCCTACTACGGTATTGCTACTAATCTCGTTACTTATCTTACCCACAAACTGCATGAAGGAAATGTTTCTGCTGCTAGAAATGTTACTACATGGCAAGGGACTTGCTATCTCACTCCCTTAATCGGAGCTGTCCTGGCTGATGCCTATTGGGGGAGATATTGGACTATAGCCGCGTTCTCTACGATCTACTTCATAGTAAATATCAACTGAAACTATCTTCTTCTTTTGGTTTATGCATTTGTTTTTTTAGTATGAATGTTAGATTACATGACCTCTGATGAACCCTTTCATCTTTTGTATCAGCTGAGTCGAACCTTGATTGCCATGTTTTTCTTCAAATAGTTATTTTGTGAATTTCTCTGCACGGTGAATCATATTTGCCATCCTTTTGGACATATAACTCAATATGTTCAGTAGTTCTGTTTTGGCATGGTGCCCAGTTCTTTGTCATAGACAGAAATGATCCACCGACATGCATATATTATTTTAGAGATGGTCTCATGTTCCTTTAATCGTAGGAGAATATAACCATTTGCCTTACGGGTTTTATGTGAGGTTTTCTTCTAGCTGTGAGGCTGTGAAAATGGTGATATTAGTTTGGGATATGTGTGTTTTCTTCCTGGGCGGACTGATTGATTCAGTAGAAACATCTGTTCTTCATTTCTGTAAATGTTTGATAACGTAAAATTGTTATGCTGCACAGGGAATGTGTACTTTGACTCTATCTGCATCGATCGCTGCTTTCAAACCTCCCGAGTGTGTGGGAGACATGTGTCCTGCAGCCACCCCACCTCAATACATGGTTTTCTTTCTCGGGCTTTATCTGATTGCCCTCGGAACCGGCGGAATCAAACCATGTGTTTCATCCTTTGGGGCAGACCAGTTTGATGATACCGATCCCAAGGAAAGGATAAGGAAAGGATCGTTCTTCAACTGGTTCTACTTTTCCATCAACATTGGCGCTCTCATATCGAGCAGTCTTCTGGTGTGGATTCAAGAAAATGCTGGGTGGGGACTAGGTTTCGGCATACCTGCACTTTTCATGGGTCTTGCGATTGCGAGTTTCTTTTCTGGTACAACCCTCTATAGATTTCAGAAACCCGGGGGAAGCCCACTCACGAGAATGTGCCAGGTTTTGGTTGCATCATTCCGGAAGTGGAAGGTGACGGTCCCTCATGACAGCCGTCTCCTGTATGAAACACAAGATAAAGCCTCTGCCATTGAAGGTAGTCGGAAAATACAGCACAGCAATGAACTGACGTAAGTAATTTTCTTCCCTGTACTCTTCCGAGCTAAAATAATATGGGGAAAAGTACATATAACTATTCCCAACTATACGGCATTTCCACTTAACTACACCCAACTAAGATTTGGGTTGTGTAAGTTTCATAAATTCCCACTTGTTAAGTTTTTGGATGTAAAATGGCAAGTGAAAAGTCAAAAATGCCCCTTCAATAAAAATCTAATTTTAGATTTAAAATTAGATTTTTACCCAAGGGCATTTTCATCTTTTCACTTTCAAATTTAATATTTTTCATCTGAAAACTTAACATATGGGAATTTATGAAACTTGGGCGTAGCTTAATAACCCAAATCTTAGTTGGGTGTAGCTATAAGTGGAAATGGTGTATAGTTGGATAGTTATAATACTTTTCCCGATAATGTATGACACATCTGTTATTTACATTGCTTATAGGTTTTCTTTGGATGATTGTACAGCTTTGAACTTTATAATCTCTTGATTCTATCACAGCTTGAGTCTATAATTTGTGCAGCCGATTTTAGTCATGCAAATCACTAGAATTTAACTATGAATAATGGAACGATCCTTGTAATTACATCCACATAGTTTTAGTGATGTAATTACAATAGTTTGATTTAAAGCTCAATGTCCCAAGTTCGCTTAGGTTCTTTTCTTCCTCCAGGTGCCTCGACAAAGCTTCCGTGATTTCAGAAGCAGAACTAAAAAATGGGGACTTCTCGAACCCATGGAGACTCTGCACAGTAACACAGGTCGAAGAACTGAAGATCTTGATCCGCATGTTCCCAATCTGGGCCACCGGGATTGTCTTCTCCGCGGTTTACGCCCAAATGTCCACCCTATTCGTCGAGCAAGGAACGAAGATGGACACGACCATCGGGTCATTCATCATCCCTCCGGCCTCTCTCTCTAGCTTCGACGTCATCAGCGTCATCTTCTGGGTCCCCGTCTATGACAGGCTCATAGTCCCAATTGCAAGAAAGTTCACGGGCAAAGAAAGAGGTTTCTCCGAGCTGCAGCGCATGGGGATAGGTCTCTTCATCTCCGTCCTCTGCATGTCCGCCGCGGCCGTGGTGGAGATCAGGCGGTTGGCGATAGCGAGAGAGCTCGGGCTGACCGATAAAGATGTGGCCGTGCCCCTCAGCATTTTCTGGCAGGTGCCGCAGTACTTCTTGCTTGGCGCTGCTGAGGTCTGCACGTTCATCGGGCAGCTCGAGTTCTTCTACGACCAGTCGCCCGACGCCATGAGGAGCCTCTGCAGCGCGCTGTCGCTTCTCACGACCTCGCTCGGGAATTACCTGAGCTCGTTCATTTTGACCGTCGTGACCTACCTGACGACAAGGAATGGGGGCATCGGGTGGATACCGGATAATCTGAACGAGGGCCATCTTGATTATTTTTTCTGGCTGCTTGCAGGGCTGAGCTTCATGAACATGTTGATCTACTTGGTGTGCTCTAAGAAGTACAGGTCAAAGAAAGCTTCTTGAGGCCTGTCTGGTGGAGAAAAAATGGGTATGGTTTGGTTGCAGGTGGTTTTTGTACATTAACTTGTTGCAGGTCTGTTGTAATTTTACTTTTTCTGGGTTTCTCGTGTTCCAAGTTTGTATCAGGGGCTCAAGGAAATTTAAATTTGCTCCCATGCTTTTTTGTTGCTGTAACTTTTAAGCATAGTGAAGTTCCAAGTGTAAAATCATGTATGTGAAATTAGGGGTGTAAACTTTAATTTGTTTAATAAATGAGTTGAAATTTACTCTAATTTATCAAGGTATGCTAGTTGGCTCATTTATTATACTTTTGTATTTGAAAATTTTAAATATAAATATAAATTTTATTTTTATTAAATATGTATATTTAACTAGAAACTGAACTAATCAACCTAGTCAAGCATGACGTATTTTATCGAACAAAACTCAAGCTTAATTATACCAGCTTGTTTAAACCCGAGTCAATCTCAAGCATAACACCTTTTTTTTCGAATTGAGTCGAGTCTTTATAAAAGTAGACTCATTCGACTTTTACATCCCTTCTTAAAATAATTACATAACAAGTTATTCAAAACTCAATTTGTTAAAAAAATGTCTCGAGTTTAAAATTGAATTTATTTGAAAATTCAATGGACTCGTGAGTCAACTGATTTGTTATTTATTTAATCACAAATATTATATTGAGTGTAATTAAAACATAAAGTCAAATTGAATTCGAACTTGATTTTTATTTAAGCTTATTTTTTAAAAACTTGTTGGTACACGAACCAAACAAATTTTTTATTTCCAACTTCTGCTGGACATCTCTCAATTTCTGTTGGCCTATAGCCCCCTTATACAAAAGGTGAGTCAAATTCGTATGAATAAATTATTTAAGTGGGCCGACTGTAAAGAGAATATGGGCCGAAGAATGGGCTTTACGTTGTAAAAAAGGGGAGCGAATAATCACAGAAACGTTACAGAAAAAGAGCGTCACTGAATAAAAAGTTAGGGTTTTGAGATTTGGGGCTAATAGAGAAATCGGCGAAACACGACTCGATCGTCTTCATCGTCAAGTCAATTTTGAGCTTTTTGAGTTTGAGCAAAGATGAGGCCAATATTGATGAAGGGTCATGAGAGGCCATTGACATTTCTCAAGTACAACAGAGATGGAGATCTGTTGTTCTCGTGCGCCAAGGACCACACTCCCACCGTCTGGTTCGCCGACAACGGCGAGAGGCTCGGCACCTACCGCGGCCACAACGGCGCCGTCTGGTCCTGCGACGTCTCCAGTACGATTATATTCGTAACCCTAGCTCGTTGATGTCTCTAGATTTCGATTTTCATAGAAAGTTTTGATTTTTGGTGTTGTGGTGAAGTGGGTTTGGAGATGATTGTTACTGGAAGTATAATGTATTTGGTTTTCAGTTTTCATCGCAATTTGTGATTTTTGTTGTTGGGAATGGGTTTTTAATTACTGGGATGGGATTGCACTGAATTTGATTTTTAATTTTCATCACAATCTGTGATTGGGATTTCGATTACTGGAAATGCACTGTCTTTAGTTTTCAGTTTTCATCACAATTTGTGATTTTTGTTGTTGTGAATGGGATTTCAGTTACTGAAAGTGCACTCTCTTTAGGTTTCAATTTTCATCACAATTTGTGATTTTTGTTGTTGTGAAGGGGATTTGAATTGCTGGAAGTGCAATATCTTTGGTTTTCAATTTTCATCACAATTTTTTTAATTTTTGTTGCTGTGAAGAGGATTTGAATTGCTGGAAGTGCAATATCTTTGGTTTTCAATTTTTGTAACAATTTGTGATTTTTGTTGATGTGAAGGGGATTTGAATTACTGGGTGTGCACTATCTTTAGTTTTTAATTTTCATCACTATTTGTGATTTTTGTTGTTGTGAAGGGGATTTCAGTTACTGGGAGTACACTGTCTTTAGTTTTCAATTTTCATAACAATTTGTGTTTTTTGTTGTTGTGAAGGGGATTTCAATGACTGGCACTGCACTATCTTTAGTTATCAGTATCCATCACAGTTTGTGATTTTTGTTATTGTGAAGGGGTTTTCAATTACTGGAAATGCACTATCTTTAGTTTTCAATTTTCGCCACAGTTTGTGATTTTTGTTGTTGTGTTGGTGAAGGGGATTCGAAGATGCTTATTACTGGAAGTGCGGATCAGACAGCTAAGCTCTGGGATGTGAAGACTGGGTCTCAAATGTTCACCTTCAATTTTGATTCACCAGCTAGGTCGGTCGATTTTTCAGTGGGAGATAAGCTTGCTGTCATCACTACTGATCCTTTTATGGACGTGACTTCTGCTATTCACGTCAAACGGATTGCTCGAGACCCCAGTGAACGTGAGTTTTCTGAAATTTTTGCTCTTTATGGTGTTCGAGTTCTCTGTGAATTTGTCTGAATCTTGTGTATTTGATGTTGTTATCAGAGACTGCTGAGGCTGCCCTTGTCATTCGGGGTCCTCACGGAAGAATTAACAGAGCAGTATGGGGACCTTTGAATAGAACTATTATTAGTGGTGGTGAAGATGCTGTTGTTCGTATATGGGATACCGAGGTAAGGTTCATTTAGTAGCTCGAAAGGGTTTGATTCAGTGCTCTAAAAATTGGGATAGGAGCACCAACTCGAAATCATATAATCGGGCGGTTTGAGACGTCTAGGCAGATCAATGCAGTTCTAGGCAAATATTAAAATTTTGATTTTTGAAAAATAAAATAATTTATGCCAATAGGTATTTTTATCGGCATTTTTAAGGATATGAATGGAGCATATGGTAAAATATTGATTTTTAAATCTTAAATCTTGGTTATTATTTTTATATAGTATAATTAATAATTTGATTGTGCACACAACAATTTCTTTACTAAAAATTTAGAAAAGGAATAATACAAATCCGGGTCCCTTTCAGCCCGACTAGCGCATTAAGCTTTTAGAACACTGGTTTGACTGCTGTTATGTGATTTCCTGCATCTGCTTGTTGAGTGTGAGAATATTTATAGGAGACTATGTTTGTTTGTTGAACTGTGCAGACGGGCAAAATGCTGAACCAGTCAGAGAAGGAAACTGGTCACAAGAAGACTATAACATCCCTGTCAAAATCTACAGATGGCTCGCATTTTCTAACCGGCTCCCTGGATAAATCTGCAAAGGTTGTATATCATGCTCTATTTAGTTATGTGATTATTATATTGCTTAAGTTTTGGTTTTAGATATTGTGGAAGCTTAACCATGTTATCATTTTTATTACAGCTTTGGGACATCAGAACATTGACTCTCATCAAGACTTATGTGACAGAACGTCCAGTTAATGCAGTTGCCATGTCGCCACTTCGTAATCACGTACGTGTTGCTGAAACTTAAATCACACCCATTTCATTGTTTGTCCTATGTTTTCATATTTTTTGTAGCAGGCCTATGATTGTGATGAGGAAAGAGAATAAAGCAATACTTGTCAGTTATTTGTAAAGTTCAGTTATGATTTGTTTTGTGAATCTTTGCTATCCCCTCTCATGGGCACATGTTTTTGGCCTAATTCAGATTGTCATTATTATATTTGTATTAACGTATAGGCGGAATGATGATAAGTTGCCGTTTAAGGGATATCATTGTTTTACTTGACTCAATTTATGGTAGATCTTAGATAACCTACAGTTCATCAATTCTCGACGTTTCCATTTTCAGATAGTGAAAGTTTCCATTTTCAGACGGTGAAAGATACACTTAGTCTGAAGTGCTCTACCCTCTTCAATAATAACCATTGCATATATTTAGGAGTTGGGTGAAGTAAATGTGCGATTCATGATTATAGTTGATACAGTTGCTCCACCGCCCGCTTTCATATCACCACCCAACTAAACGTTTTTTTCCCAACCTGCTGATCTGAGGAATTGGTGGGATAATCATTTACATGTTTGTCTGAAATCTGATCCCGTTTATATTTTGTTTGCAGGTGGTGCTTGGAGGTGGTCAGGATGCATCTGCAGTCACAACAACAGATCATCGCGCAGGAAAGTTTGAAGCCAAATTCTACGACAAGGTACTTCCCAATTTCCACATTCATCAAAAGCAACATTCAATATTGCTAATGCTTATGGAATTGTTTCTTTAGCGTTTGATGTTTATTCATTCCACTGTTGCATATCGTTAGATCCTTCAAGAAGAAATTGGAGGCGTCAAAGGTCACTTTGGACCGATCAACGCTTTGGCCTTTAACCCAGACGGCAAAAGGTATGCTTTGAACTCCCTCATTTTTTCTAGTTTGACAGTCATCATGAGAATTTGTTTGATTTGATTTCAACGCTTGTTGTTGACATGTTAGGCTCGTACTCGTGCTAAACCGTGTCTTCTTTGTTGTAGCTTCTCGAGCGGTGGCGAAGATGGTTATGTGAGGTTGCATCACTTCGACCAGGACTACTTCCATATCAAGATCTAAGGGACTTGATGTTGTTTTGATGGTGTATCTTTTTCTTTTTTACATTGGCAAGAAAGTTTTGTTATTGGAGAATGAAAGTGTTCTTTGCTTGTTTATGTTGTGAGAGTTTCTGGATATGGATAAGCGGAATCAAAACTATATCTTACCTTGTTAGTCATTCCAATTTGCTATCTCAATTTAATTCCATTTTAGCTGTAATCCTATATTTGATTGACATTAATGTCATTTTAATTTCAAAAAATTGGATATTAATAATGTCTAGGATGTGAAACTAAAATTAAAATTAGGGGAAAAGACATATAAGCATCTTCATTATACACGATTTTTACTTGGCTCTACATAACAAGATTTTGGGCCTTTGAAAAATGTGTAGGGAAAAGATAACAAGTCATTCAAAGTATGTAATAGGTTGAGATTTTAGATCGTCAAAGTTGTTTTTACTTGACAATCTGTCAAAATATTTTTGTCTTTTCACTACATATTTTAACATTATAAGAGAGTGGAAAATAACAGAGTTAGGGATAGTTACCTATAGTTTATTTTATAAATTTGCGTGGTTATAATGGTTAGGGCCACAAATTAACAATAATGATAATCATGTTACAAAGGCCACTTACATTTGGCAGTAGTATTATATTGTTGTAGTGCAGAAACTGAAAACCATGGATGATGATGAGGCATTGGTGATTGGGTCCCAGAATTTTCTGTGTGCCATTTGTACTGAAATAAGGAGTGTAAGAGATTAGATGGTGATGAAACCAATGCCCAAAACTCTCCACCATCTCTATCCATCTATATTATTATTTGCTCTCTTCCACATACACATACACACAGATTTGAAGAAGAGTGAATATGTCTGCTCCAGTTTTTGCTGCCACTCTTGTTCCAGGATTGAGCCTTGGCCATAGCCATAGCCTCTTCCCAGCTTCTCATTCTATCCGTTGGACCCAAAAGACCACCGTCTCTAATGGCTCCTCCTCAAGGGTCTCATGCATGAAGGTGCGTTTATACTCTGAATCTATGTTGCAAAAATGTTCTATTAATCCTCTGTAATTTCTGATTAGTCTCTAGGAGATCATCTCCACCCGACTAGGGCCTAGCATTTTTCACCACACTACTCTGAATCTCATCATCAATTCATCATCTTGTATGAGTAACTGGTTCGATTCTAATCTCGGTTCTCTAGTTTGGTTTCCAGTAGGGCTCGATTTATGGGTTGAATTAGGCAAAATTGAGCTCAATTTATGACAAGAAACCGTAAATACACAATTATGACAAATACTAAAGAAAAGTGAACGTGACGCTCGATTTATGCTGATCATGTATTGTGTTTCACAGACATGGAGTCCATTTGATAACAAGAAGTTCGAGACGCTCTCGTACCTCCCTCCCCTCTCGGACGACTCCATCGCCAGGCAGATCGACTACAGCATCGCCAAAGGGTGGATCCCCTGCCTAGAATTCGACAAGGTACCACCACCCGAGCCTATCAAAGGTTGTGAGTGAAGCGACAGACAGACATACTCATGATCGGTTTTGTCATGTATTTTTGTCAGGTTGGGTATGTTCAGAGGGAGAACAGCCGGATGCCGGGTTACTACGACGGGAGGTACTGGACGCTGTGGAAGCTGCCCATGTTCGGGTGCTCCGACGCGTCTCAGGTCCTGAGGGAGATCGAGGAGTGCAAGAAGACGTTCCCGGAGGCTTATATACGATGCTTGGCCTTTGACAATGTGAATCAAGGCCAGAGCATGGCCTTCATCGTTCACAAACCTAATAATTACAATTCTACCTGATGATTTAATCCTCTTTCTTTGCTTTTCTGCTTTATGGTATCAACAACTCTGTTGTTTCAATTTCTGCACCTTTTGTTAAGTGGAAGATGATGGTTGTTATTGCAATGGCTCTTTCTTGTTCCTGTTCCTGATCCTATCTATACGCATGCATTTAATTATTGATATAAATATATGATCATTCAGTTTTATAATATAATGTAGGTGTGATGGTTTTGACTTTGAGTGAGTGCCCATGGTTTTGAACTTCTTTTTGATGGTGTGTGTGGGGGCAAAACAGCATAATGTCACAATCCACTTGTCTATTTAAAAGTGATAAAAAATTTGATTTACCAAAAACTTTACGTTTCTAATTATGATACGCTCAAGTTTAATTTTACCTTTTCTGCATCCTCAATGTGTCATTTTTCTCATATTTAGTCACAATTTGAAGCTATTAAATTTGCAAATTAGAAACGTAAAGTTTTGAGTGCATCTAACTGTCCTTACCCGGGATATAACACTACACTGTCATTCTCTTTAACAACGGCTTACATACACTGTCTTTCTCTTTAACAACGGCTTACAAAGGTGGTGTGCACCGCTATGATCTTCACGGTGGCAAACCAAATTGTTACGCTGACTAAAAAGAATCATCGCAACGTAATGGTAATTTTTATTTTCAAAGTATGAGGTAACGGGCGACGTACCCCCTTTAAACAGCGGCGAACCTAATTGTGCGCCCCTGTTAAATCAACAGGGGTTGACCTACCAGGGTCAACATTATTTCACCACTAATTTAATGCATCAATGGAAATAGATTTCAATACTCAGAGATGATCATATCAATGTGTAGGACGTGAAGACCGTGTACATTACTTGATGGTTAAATCGGGATTCGATTTCATACCAAAAAGACTAACACGTTTGTGCGCTAGTTAGAACTTGAAAACAATGGTTTTCAATCGGGCCTTAAAAGACTACGCTCAGAAATGCAGAAATAAATATTTAAAATGCAACTCTGTATGTACAGACTATAGATCAAGCGAAAATGGAATTTACAGAAGGGAGCAAAATTGCACATGATTAAATTCATGTTTACCTGCTACACTTCAATATCAGGTTTCCAATGCTTTTTGAACAGTCTATCAGTTAGCCCGATTCCAGTTGTTTGCGTTCTACCAAAACACCTTCATTCCAAACCTCGGAGTACCTTTAAATCAAACATCGTATAGATATATGAGTCAATCTTCGAATCGGGACAGAAAAGGAGAATATATTAAAGAGATAGAGAGATCCAGAAAAGGAAGCTACTAACACTCGTCATGATACTTGAACATCATCGAGAGAAAAAAACCAAACATGCATGGTGTGAAATTACCAAGTCTAACTCTTGTGGCATATAATGCCGATCCTTACTTCATTCTATGCTCATTGGTTGCATCACAGATTCATGGTTCTATAATTATGATGAAATACTCACTAGATACAATAACATCTGTTTTAAACACAATAGATCTATACAGAATTGGATGCGTACCTTGCTCCCTTAACGTCTATACAAAGGAAGCGGCCGTGTCTCCATCCATCCCGGAAATGGCCAAAAAAGATGTCACCAGACTGTGAGTAGAAACGGCCTTCACCGTTGGCTTTTCCCTTCCAAAAGTTCGCAAACCATCGGTCCCCAGAGTGAAAATAAAACCAACCCTGCATAATAGAAAAAAAACCCGTACCAAGACTTGCTTTAGTGAAATGTCTAATTGACATTTTTGGGCGTGCATGACATGGAAAAGATTTTGACCGCATATATGTTCTCTGAAGGACTAAGTGTTTGAAAGCTTTATGGTTTGAAGGGAAAAGTCAAACCTTGCCATGCATAATGTCGTCTCTCCACGATCCCTGGAACACATCCCCATTACTGAAGTAGAAAGTTCCTTGGCCTGATCTCTTACCATAGCGCCACATGCCATCATATATGCTACCGTCCCCGAGAACAAGCCGGCCCTGTATAAATTCAGAAGACTGGCATTGGACTCTCCCATAGAGATGAAATGTATTTTAAAACGGATATTTAGAGTGTATTGTAGTGCTAGAAGTACCTTTCCTTCCGGAAGACCCCCTTGGCAACGCCCCTTGTAGATTCCACCTCTGTATTGCATCTCCATAATAGGACTCCACTTTTTTGGCGAATCCCGTTCCGCTTCCTGCATATAACGAGGCAATCAATATCGAGTCCCGATGTCGAAGGAATGAGAAAGACTCCAGTTCATTGTAGAAGAACAGCAGAAGATATACATTAGATTACATCAACTAGAAATTTTGTGTTGGACACTAAACACAAATCACAGCAATGGCATGCACACAGGAACACAAGACATATCAATGGAAAGGGATAGAATGTGATCCACCAATATTTGCAATAAGAGAGTAAATTTGCATGAATATGATGCAAGTCGTAGCGAAGTTTAAAACAAAGAATTCGTAACAGACAAGTCAGATGAGCATCTTCAGCTTCTTGATAACAGTGGGATCCAACAAATAACGTTAAATGTCTCGCAATTATGATTTGAAGTACTAATTAAACCAATATGCAAAATTCAGATGCACAAAATGAAGGAATACTTAAATGTATTTCCATGCCTAGGTCAGCACTTACTCGAGAGAACTCTACTGGCAGTGACCTCTAATATATACCCAAAAGACACGCAATAGCAAGAAACTGGTTGTGGACTTTCAATACAACAGAATCTAGTAATAACAGTTTTAGTAAGCCATATATCCAGCTCAAATAAAAAAACATGGGGGTCATATAGTTTATCCATGTTCTCAGCTTATGAAAAATAATAATATAGTTTATCCATGCTAAAGCATGATGAGATCTAACTAGAAAATACAGCAGAGAAGAGATTTAACTAAAACATAGCAATTGTAAGGAGGACCGACACCTTATGGAGCTTTGGGCTTTAACTGGCATCAAGCACACATCATTGCGTTTGAGAAAAAGATATTATGAGAGATTAATGCAACCCTTAATAAAGTACTTTGGACAGCATTTTGAACAGATGTAATTACCAGCATAGATGCGGCGCGAACAGAAAGCACTCCTTCCTTCTTGGAGTCATCCGCTGCATACTTTCCCTTCAATAGTATAGAAGCAGTGTTATATAAGTCCTTCACTGCTTCAAATCCTACATCAGTAAATGCGCCCCAAGAGGAAGTACTTGAACTAGCAAGTGGTTTCCCCACATCATCCTCGTCTTTTGTCTCTGTGTTTTGAACCGTAGAGAAGACATTGCCACTATCCCTGACCTCCTCTGAAGGCTTTATGCCTACTGGTAGGGTGAATATACTTATGTTATCAGGCATTGAAGAACCTCCAGATTCTGCCGCCCTTTCTTTGGCCCACTCCTGTGCAATCTGATATCCAGACCCTAAGTTCCAACTAACAAGTGGCTCCCTCTGCAAAGCAGGACTTCCTACATGATTTATTTTAACAGTGCTGGTCAAATAAATAAAATGATTCACGTTATCAATCCATACAATCTCATATGCAGTCTTCTAAGAAAACCATGGACAAACATAACATGACTTGCCAAGCTGTAGATAAGTAGTTCAAACATAAAAGGATATTAACTCCATACCTTCAGTAACTTGATCATAGAGCTCATAAAAGTTGGAACCTTCCTCCGATATTCCAACCTCTATTTGATCAGATCTAGGATTTTGACTCCTAGAAAATAATGTACAGTAATTATATAGATAGGTCACTACAGACATATTAAGGTAAACCAAAATAAACAGAGAAACCATCAAACCTTGACTCATAAATTCCGTCAGGGTTTGTGGACAGCATTGTCTGGGACTCTTCAAAGCGTTTATCAAAATCTCTGGCTACATCATCCATGGCAATCTTCACTCCCTTTTCGGGAGATGCTGGTGATTCTATCACTTCAGAATGAGAATCGTTCTCCCCCTCAGGTTTTTTTGGTTCTATGTAGTGCTTCCTCAAAAGGTTAAAAACAAATGGGAGACCTTGGGCCAATTTAGACAATATGCTACTTTTTTTATATACCTGTTTATCGATACATCTGCACATGAAGTTTAATAGGAATTTTTTAGGAGGAAGATATAAGAAAACACATGCACCGATTCATAACTTGAATACAGTAATTAGCATAAAGTGGGCAAAAAATATTTACAACACAACTGCAAGAGCATCAAATGCATAATTACAACGATTATCTAAAATCTCACACCAGAACATTTCTCCAGCTACCTGATTGTCAGAGTATCTTAGCAACCATGATTACCATTCTAGACGACTTTTCAAAAGTTTTGAATGCTTGAGGATTGAAGTCCGGTATGGAACTCAGACTACAGAGATGCAGAAGAGACTAGCCATATTGACAAACCCATGGGTCATGGTCTAGAATAATTCAGTTCAAACATTCACAGCAGGCTAACAGTATGGTCTACTTAGGAATGTAAGAACAATTATGTGTAATCCATTAGGCAATAGGTTATAGTAACTAAGACCACATTATTTTTTAAACAATAATACTTACCCTACAATAACCACTGTGGTCACGAGCAGGTTGGGCTCAAGATTAGGCTCATGAATGACAGATATTATGATTTCTCTCTTGTGGTCTGTAACTTGACGAAAAATGTGCAAAAAGGAATCTATATCACTGTTATTGATAATACTCGAACTAGCAAGTACACATATAACCATTCCGTTCAGATCCTGTCACGAAGAACAAAAGTATCTTAAGTATTAGAATACATGAAGCAAAACTCAATTCCAGAATAGAAGTCAAAGTAAATGAAGTGTCTGTTGAAAAAGAAAAGATGAATCATATTGGATTGAACATAAACTGGGTTTTAGTGCTCAAATGTTTTGTTGGGGCCTATTAGTCCACCCAACATTTTATCAGGTCTTTGTTTCTAAATTCAAATATGGTTTTGTGGTTTCTTCAAAATTTCAAACAAACCCATTATAAATTGTACCTTCAAGTTCACTTTAATCATACCTTTACATCTGAACCAAGAAAAGGACAGTCATATATAGCTTGTGTAATTGAAGTTTTCATGTTGTAACCAGCTCCAAATCCAATTTTTGCTACTTTAAAGCTTTCCAGAATCTGCGCATAGGTGCACAAGCCTTTTAAGGCAGGTAAAAGAAAAAAGTGAAATGATGACGGACATTAAAACCAAGTGAGAAAATCATGTACTCAAACCAATTTAGAGAGAAACATGCATACCATAATAAACAAGATGTGAAAATAATTTTAAAAAACATCATCAAGTGCAGCCTTTGTTGCATCATTAATAATAAAATAACAAGTACAAAGTGTTGTGAAGGAGTATCGCCATGAAAACGTACTTTAGTAATTTCAGAAACTTTGAGCTCTTTGACATTATTCTGCGGCATATCTATAAGCTTTCTGTGTGTTTCCTGAAAGTGCATTAATGAGGATGATAAGAACAGATACTGAGAATCTGCAAGCATCAACAAAGGTAAACTTACAGATATGAGAACAGAGATCAGGTTTATGGCCAACAGAACAGCATTATTTGCAGTCTTCAATGCTTCATCCAACGTAACTGTATCCTTTTTCAGAAGCAAGTCCGTATCAATATCTGTAAATGACAAGGAAAAAAAATGCAATGTTCTGGTTTCAGTTTAGCAGTTCAACTAAACAGCATATTTTGCATATGCACACTATTTTTACATAGACAAATATCATTCATTACTCACCAATACAAAAATTTGTATGCTCCCGAAGTTTTTCGATCAGATCTTTGACCTGGCAGTCAATACAGTTAAATTCTGAGGTAATTGTTCAATCCTATATCTACATAAAAAGTGGTACACATTACAGTTATTAAGAAATTGAGGAATATTATCCAACCACAATGAAGAAATTTAATCCTACAAGGTATAGGAATGGAGCATCTAAATCTACAAGAAACCCTCCTTAATTTCTGTATCAGCAACTGTCAAATTGTATAAAACTTTCTCTTGTACCATGCACAGCCGGAGATGAGTTACAAACAACATTGAACTTGAACTACATTTCTACTTGAAAGCATGAAAAAAATGCGTACAGGTATAAAACATGGAGAAGCTTTTCAGGAACGAATGCTTGTCATACATTATTATTTCATATTTTTCACTGTAAAGGGCCATATATTTCATGGTTTGCAAGCATATCCTACCTCATCTTGACGCCTCTGTCCTTCAAAACTGAAAGGTTTCAAAACTATAGCAACTGAAAATCCGTCTGTAGATCTTAACGTTCTAAGAATATCAATTGCCGCAACGTGATCCAATCCATATCCTGCACCAGCCACCTAGAGAGGACAATGAATAAACAACAACCAAGTCATTTTCCAACCAGTTTTGGTGTTGGGTTTGGAAAATGGTTGAAGGCAGAAAAGAAATCATTGCAATACAATCTAGAGAACAAACTATCACAACATGAAGAATTTCTGAATCAAGATATTCTAGCCTCTTTTCTTAATCAAGCTGACACCTATAAACCATTAATGAATGATAATCATATACAACTGCTCTCACAATCATCATGGTTTGTACCCATACCCCGTTATCTTTTATTCTATTTCCACCATTCCAATAACATATCCAAAGATAATTTATGTTCAATACAAACTAAGTAATAGATACAAGAACAAGAGGTAAGGAATGTACAAACAAGGATAATAGCCTTGGAACGAGACTTCAGATCCAGTGGAGCTTCTACAATCTTTGGAGCAAAATCTGCAAAACAGACAATGTTAGATGTACGAATCAGATTCAACCTCAAATATATTAATAGAGACATTATCACTGAAGTACGGACACATATATGAATTGAAGTACAAAACATAGAATATACCTTTGCTAAGCAGCCTCTGTTGCAATTGCACCTTCAGTGTATCTTTCGTCACAATATTCCTGCAGCCAAGAAGATACAGGAACAGCTAAAAAACCCAATGGCTAGGTCAAACACATGCACAGATAACGCTTCAAGTTCCAGAATAAACATTTCCTAGTTGCAGCACAGTTCACAAAAATCACTATACAAACTAATTTAACCAATCATATTTCAAGAAAATTCTGTAGAGCTCAAATACATTATCATCTTTGCACTCATACGCATATGCCAATGTGATCCCATTGCACAATTCCTAAAGTTTGTAAATAGAGAAAGTATTATGCATGCTGAGGGACCGTCAATACCCAATAAGAATACTGTCAATCTCAAGCTTTCTTGGTGAATTGACAAATACGAATTCAAGATTTTGGCGGTACACAAGTAGCTTTAGTGTGGAAATGTGTTCAATTAATATCAAAACAAATGCATCTTTATCCAAGCTCCAAAACCACACAAAATCATGCAAGCACGTGCTCTACCAATTCCCAGCCTCAATGTGAACATTATTCTTCTTCCAGACACAAATATTCTTCTTCTTCCACTAAAATTTGAACACAAATCTAACAAATAAAACAAAAATCTATGGAGAAAACACCATTAAATCACACATCCCTACATTGCATCAACACACTGGAACAAAATGTCTGGATTTTCAATCAACAACACACAATTCACCAATTCAGCAACACATTTCCAACGCAATCACATTTTCCACTTCACAATCAAAGCAAGTTCGAGAAAAGCTTCAGATCATTACCAGAACCGCATCGAAGAAGACTGGAACGGCGAGTCCAAGCAGAAATCGAGAACAGCGTCGATCCTGCTGCCAATGCCAATCACCTCCACGAGCTCCAAATCTCCCCCAAACTCACCACAATCCTCTCCGCATCCATCGAATCCCGAACTCATCGCGACTCCGCGAAACCGCTCCGAGCTCAACTTCAATCGCTTGCTCCAAAACCTCACAGGTCGACGGAACTGACCGTACAAGACGAATTTAGAAGCGGAGGAGCAAAAGTGCGCGCGACACACAGACGAGAAGCTCCCGCAAGCTTGAAGCTCCATGGAAATCGACATTGGCGTTGCAGAGAAGCTTCGTCGCCAAGAGAAGAAGGAAATTGAATCTGTTGTGTGATTGTGAACTGAGAAAGACTCAGTTCAGTTCCTTCAACATTTGCGTTATCCGAAATAGCGGGCCGGGCCGGCTAACGGATAATGGGCCCAGGCCCATACCAAGTTCTTTTTTTCCAGATTAAGAGCAAATCGAAATCATATTTGAATATGGTTTATATTAAGTAAATTATTTTATTTGTGTGATATTGTAAATTTTTTCAAGTGAAGTCTCACTTATCGAGCTTCACTTATTATTTAAGGTCTGAAATTTCATATACACAGCTCTTCTAATTAGTCTGAACGAGTTAAATCAATTTTAATTTAAAAAAGTTTTTAGTGCGGAAAAAAATATTTGATTTAATCAAACTCAAATTTAAGTAGAGTCGATTTAATTTTTTGAATTTTAACTATATATTTGTTAAAATTTAAAATTTATATTTTATTGATATGACCCCTCCATCCATACCCTCTCCCTCCATCTTCCATCATTTTTACTCATACTCGAATTGTTCGCTTTCGTGACATTCTTTTTAAATACAGTGTCGCCGTCTTTATTAATATTCCTCCTAAACTCAGCAAATCGGGTAGGACTTTCAACTTTACACGATTCAAAAGCTCGATGGATGCTCAGAAGATCATCGACTCTCTAAATGGTGCTCACTTTGATTATGCCCGGATTATTGTTGTCGTTGATGTGGCCCTCCAAAGTTTATCGCCCACGCCTCCTCCCATCAAGTCTATGCCTCAACCAATCTGTTTAATAAGCCTCTTTGATCGTTAAAAGATGGTTTATGTGACATTCTTCTCCTCCTCATCAACTTGTCCTTGTGTCCCTCTTGTGGGTCGTTACCTCTCTTTCAGCCCGTTACAACTACTCTTGCAAGTTGCAACATATGAGCCTAATCCTCGATCTAGACCTATTTCAATCAACTCATATCAAGCTCAATCTCAAGTCCAAGAATCAAAAAATTATTAAAAAGTACAATTTAACATTAAGAAAGTCTTCGTCGAAATTATGAACTGAGGCAAAATAGTTATAATCTGTACTTTTCGCACCAAAGACGACTTTATCTCCAACTATCTAAACACAGTGCTTCATAACTTCAAAATTTCAGTTTTCTTTTATCACCGTACTTTTCTATCTTATTTTTTCCTACTAAGATTTTACTTGCTAGTGTTCTCAATTTTCAGTAAAGTAACCAAAAATCTAAGTAATTACTTAATAAAGATTTTAGAATATCTCAATCCACCAGCGGCCAATTGGGGCATTAGCTATGCAATTAAAATTAAATTAAATTATGTATAATATGCAATAATTAAGTAGAAGATTATAATAAACATCTTAAGAGAAAAAATTGTCTAACTATACATATGTAGCCACTTCACATCTCAAGAACAATTATAAAAAGAAACTATATTGTATTTTTGTACAATACTGATTCACAGCTCTCTTACACAGTCGGTCACGGACCTATATATATATATACTCACACACATGCATGATACCACGACGATAACAATGGACAAGACAAAGCTGCGACATGATCATTTCTAATAGTTACCATATATTTTCTCTGCATACGTACTGCACTTGTTCTTGGGTCCTGCACTTTTGTCTTGTAAATTAGGGATAATGAAATTTTGTTACACCTAATTATAGCAAAATAACATTTTTATACTTAAACTATTTTTTTTTAGTATCCTGACAATTTTTTTGTGACAACATACCTCTAAAATGTCTAAAATACCTAAACTACCCTTAGTTTAAGAAACCATAAATTGAATTGGTTCAATTTTGTTTATCTCTAGTTCAATTTGGTTTATATTTAAGATGCAA